>JAOEHQ010046870.1:0-11195 GCA_025447715.1 Asclepias incarnata
ATAAATGACCTGGGCCCCATGAATTTTATGGATTAAAAAACAAAAATGTGAGGGTTCCATACCTAAACTTAGGTATGAAACAACTTTATATTCACCACCCCCACTTATATATATATATATATAGTCATGTCAGGGAAGGAAAAAACAAAGCCAGCATACATACTTGTTATGCTCATAACTAGTCCCTCCATAAGGAACCAATAACGAGTCAGTCTTAGTGATGTTGGCTCGTTATCAAAGCAATAACGAACGGACGATACGTGGATAGCAAGGGCATTGGGACCCTTCTTACTATCATCATGGTAGAGCCATTTTAGTCACATACAATTTTTAACAAGATAGTTCTTTGACTCATGAAATTATATGATTTGGAAGCTACTTTTTTTTAATGGACAAGAGTCACAAACAAAAAAAAGTCATCATAAAGCTAAGTCATGGGTTGCACTTTTTTCGCGGATGGCACATATACCCAAAATACATAACACACATATAAGTTTTTGGAAACTAGATCAAATATTGAATGACAATGTACATACAATTACGTCTGTCTTTTATTTCTGCACAAAACCCCTAAAACAAATGACGACTAGGAGCACCACACGCGCCTAACGTGTACCACGAAAAGATTACAAATAGTGGTCTTGATGATTTCCTGAAATAAAAAATTGTAACCTTTTTGTTCACTTCCTAATAGAGGCTCGAACATTCTTGTAGAGAAGACGAATCTAAGTAAAACTTATTGATTTACCCCTATTTTCAGTTGAAAAGAATTTTACATACCACTGATGTTAAAACATTTAACGAAAGCTCAAAACCTCATAAGTCCACATAGAATAAACTGTATGCATAGTTGTATACCACTCCAACTAATCAACTAAGATTTATCAAAAAGTTCCACTGGTCCCATATTCTTAAATGAGACTTATCAAATGGCCAAAAGTATATGTTCAAAAAAAGAATGGCCAAAAGTATAGAATATTGTTGAGAAGATCAGTTTATATATATTATGAAGTAATTTATTTATGTTAATGTGTATAAAAAAAATGGTAATATAGTAACATATAATGTAGATATTAATCTTATTTAAAGTTTTGTAACAAATAATTATACTTGGTCATGGTATATATGAGCTAACAGTCAACATTTGTCTAGATATTTAACAATGGGCCAAACAAACAACAATGGTGCAAACAATTAACACGAGCCAAAACATCCATTCAACATGGTAACACCTGACCAAAGTATACCTCCATCTCTTAAAAGCCTTTTTCAAGTGTCCTTAAAACTGCTACAAATAGGATGAAAATCTCTCTTATGCCTCCTGAGACGACTGGTTATGAGACAGATCATTCTCCTTTGAAGTAATTAAACCGCAGCACATTAGTTTATCTTTCTACGTCAGGCTAGACCTGTATTTACGCTGAAAAGAAACACATGTACAATCCTATTAACTTGAAGCAAAGACACAGAAGGCAGTTTTCAACTATTCATGAAAAAGAAAAGGCCAACAACTTTGGTCAATCAATAGGATAACATCAAGTACCATCATCAAAGCCCACACAATATAACATCAAAATTGATAACAGGTATTATCATATGCAAATGGAAATACTGTTTAATCCGCACGTATCGGTTTATATTCCATACCTTGGGAGCAACCATTGTATCCTCTTTTGGCAAAAATAACTTCAGTTTGAAAACTTCTCCTATAGATTAGTCAAAGTGAAAACATGCATAAATAGAAGAGTAAAAAATATGATGTTTAAATCTCTAAAATATCTAACGAATTAGCTTTGGCATGAATATAGAAAAAACCTACAATGATTCAATAAAAAAAGTTTTATGCATTAAACATGAATAGATGTTCGGGTTTTTTATGCATTAAACATGTAATGAATTAGAAGAGGGGTTATCATTCCTATCAGGTTGAGCTGAGTCAGCTTAGAAGAACCAGTTTTAGGAGTGGAATTAGAAATCTACTTGAGCTGAGTCAGCTTGAAGCTGAGTCAGCTTGAGCTGGGTTAGCTTGGGCCGGGTCTGGGTCAACTTGAGCTGGGATAGCTTAGGTTGATCGGAGGTTGTGAAATTGATAAAGGAGAATGAAGTTTCCCTCTTTTTAAACCATCATCACAAACAACAAACAAAACAATAAAATATGAAATTTGTAATCTTAAGAGAGTAACTTACCCGCAAAATATGTTACTCTATGCTTGTCTCTTTTAGCTCTTGGCCATAAATATCTCATTCCTTGAGAAGGTATTTTTTTTGTGAAACAATTCCTCTTTTCCTCAGTTCGTTTTGAGCAGTCTCTGTGAAACAATTTTAGTTCATTGTTCAAGTTCACAATACTCAATGACAAAACTCCGGATATAATGACTCTTATGTAGCTGAAGATAAAGACCAGAAAACCAAAGTTCATGAGCAAACTTCACATAACAATATTCCAACTCCAGTAATCTGACTAACAACTATTTTGGTAGCTAATGTATCATTCGTTAACATATACTCAGACATACCTGAATAAGGCACACGCTGCATCAATGTATTCAATAAAACTTAATATATCATCAATTATAATTAACAAATGCACTAACAGGAGGAGTCAATGTGTGCACTAACATGATAATTTGATATACCGGAAGATTGACCAGCATTCTCATGAGTTAATGCAGTCAACTCATGAAAATGAGTAGCAATAAAGATAGATGTTTTAATCACTTCAACCAAGTGTTCACAAATGGCCCAAGCTAAACATACTCCCCAAAACATTAGGTCCACTGTAGACATGTCCACCTTCTTGATAATAATCTTGCCTGATAATTTCATAAAGGTCAGCACCACGATACAAATGATATCTTTCATATTTTGATAACAATATTACATATAAGCAAGTTTTGAGCAATATAATGAAAGCCCATTTGAGTAACTAAAAAATTTGTCAACTGCTGCAAAACTGATCACCTCGAGTACCCTACTCCAAAGCCTTATGAAGGTAGGGAAATACAGATGATCCTAATGTCTCCACCATCAGATGATCCTAATGTCTCCACCATCCGGTGAATAAATGAAGTAACCTGAGCAAAAGAAGGAATTTTTAACCAAGTATCACACAAGTAGCCTACTTTCTTTCCTATCAAATGTATCTAAACCAATTTTTAAACGATACTTTACGGAATTTCAATCAGAGTAGTGTAGTGACCATCCATTTTTTTATCTAAGGATCCAAATTGGTTCCTTAATTCCTTAGAAAAATAGGGTCTCAATTGAACTCCTTTTTATGTTGCTTTTATGAATTTCTCTAAACATGCTGTGGTAAGTGTTCAAAAGTAGGATTACTATAAGTTAAGGTTTATAAATTCGTATTGCTAACAAATGAAACTATCAAATTAGAAAATTATATATATTGAAACCTCTTTTCACACTCATCCACAAGGGGCTCAAGTGTTAGCAAAGCAAAAACCTGGTCATAATCACTGGTCAACTGCCATGCATATGGTAGAGCACTCTGTTAAGACCCATTACCAACCTGCCCAAAAAAAAGAAAAATTAGACATCAATATTATGCATGGTTTATTCAATAAAACTTAATATATCATCAATTATAATTAACAAATGCACTAACTTGAGGAGTCAATGTGTGCACTAACATGGTAATTTGCTATACCGGATGATTGACCAGCATTCTCATGAGCTAATGCAGTCAACTCTTGAAAATGAGTAGCAATAAAGGAGAGGGTATTATAGGTCGTAGCCAATGGTGTCTATGTCATATTTCAATCATAAAGGGGAAGGTAGGAGGACCACCTCTCTCGCTAAATCTTTTCCTGCCATCTCTTTTTCGGGCTTCTTGATCTCCTAAAGTAACACTTTCTTTCTACTCCCCCTGCCTGTTAAAAAAAATTAAATAGTACCAGGAGACGAAACTTCAAAATTAATGTCGCAGGAAAATACAATGAAACCAACTTGATAATGAGAAGTAAGTCATAGGTGAAAACTGCACTTAGCTTTACAGTTTCGAAACTTGTCAAAGACAAGTGGACAAATTATATATTGTGATCCATGTGTGTGAGGATGGTGATTTACCGGACATGAGTTCTATGAGGTATGCACTCTGGATACCAAGAAGGTACATGGGACCAGAGGGTTCCACTCATTTACGCTAGATTGAAGATTTTGTTTTCATATAAAACACTTTGTGTTATATATGGATTTTTAATTTCGTAAGACATGAGATTATTATAGTTTTTTTATATGTAATATTTATTATTATTGGATTTATAATGTTAGTTTCATGTATGCTCTATAATATCAACTTACTTTTTCAAATGTTTCTATTAGGTCATTATACAATTTTATTTATTAAATTAAATTAACAAATGTGTCTCTCTTTCCATAATTAAAATTAACAAATGTGTCTCTCTTTCCATCCTATACCCGGATTTCTACTAGATAAATTGGTTTAAAAAAAGAAGTTAGTTGATTAAGCTGATTGAAAACTAAATTAATTTTATTAAAAAAGCTCTTGTTGGTCAATTAGAAGCTTTTGTAAAGAATATTTTTCCTATAATTATATTAAAATTAAGATAAGATATTCCAAAATTTAGTCCCAATTAAGATCACATGAGATGGTTAAATAGTGAGTAAAACTGAGCCAAAGTGATCGATGTTACCAATCGAGTAGTTCACAGCCCAAATTGAAGTAAAACCGGGCTGAACAGTTGTGGAATAAGTAAAAAAATTAAATATATAGAATACGTTGATCATCTTTCTTTTATATCTCGTTCTTGTGAAAGTCAATGGATGAGCTTATTAATTAGGAGCTACTTTTACAAACCAACAATATATAATATTGTTAACAAATTAAACAAACCCGTACGTGTCTAGAAATTAAAATACATGAATCAACCTAGCTTTTACAATCACTATATATATATGATAATAATGGTTAAAGCACCGGGTTTTTATAGTAAAGAACATGTTTACCGGGCTTTATAAACTGCAGGTTGCTAGAAAAACCATACGCCCACATAAGATATTTATTCAGAAGTAGAAAAACCGGATACCAGAGGAACAAAATGGCAATCCGCCAGATAGTGTTAGGTATCCATGTCTTCTCTTTATGGTAGATAATGAAGAAGCTGTCGCTAAAACAGTAGATCATGGATGCTATAGAGTAGAAAAGTGCAGATAAGAAAATTATGAATTTTAATGGTATGGAAAATAGAAAATCATGTTCCGCAAACCGAGATGTAAGGATGGTTATGAACGAGAGTATGCAAGCTGATGATGCGAATAAAGATAAGGCATCAAACATTATGAAGTCTGTATAGGTGCTATCTCGATAGAAGATAGGGATACCATTCTCTTGGTTGTATCCACCAGGAACGGTAACAGCTGCAGCAAATGCGATCGTGGCAACAAGTGCTGCAACAACCATGCATTGATTAGCCGTTGTTTTCACCCACTTCACACTTTGTGCTAGTAGATTTTCATGCTCCTTGGTAAATAACTCATGTGCTGTTAAACCATCGTTGTTCTTCCGTTCTCTACAAGATGGATTGATCATAGACTCTACTTCCTACACAACAAAAACTAATATGGTTATAGACTAGTCCTGGTAAAAAAAAAGAAAAAAAAAAGATGTTATAGACTACTAATTTATGGTTAAGATCTCCGTGAAAGAAAATGAAACAGTTGATAGGAATACATTTACCTTAAACCATCTAAGTTCTCGTTGCATCTGGAAAATAACTCCTGGAACTTGCTCAAGTTTCTTTTTCTTGGCAATCTTTGCAACTAAATGTAACATGTTGTTACCATTTTCATCAACGAGAGAAGTAATCGAATCCTTCATGTAACCTATCTCATGCAACATGGAGTAGATACCCTCATGACGATTCTCAACAGCAATGTGAAAAATAGTTTGATTGTTATCATTTACTTTCCACATGATATCGGGAAATCGACGTATGAGCTCAACTAAGAATACAGTATTGCCCATTTCTGCAGCAGTAAACAGTGCCTCAGAAGAGAGTGTGTCCTTTGCAGCAGGCCCTCTGATTATGTTCCGTGTTTTAACTTGCATTTTGGTAATATGTTCAGAAATGACCTTTTCTAGTTGCACAGCTTGATCTCCCTTAATAAAATTAGTTGACTTCGAATCTTGCTCAATTATGTTCTGGGTTTGAACATGCATGTTCACAATATGTTCAGAAATGAGCTTTTGAAGTTCCAGAGCATGATAATTACATCGCTAATGTATATTAATCTACATATAATGTCAGTAATATATGTATGGCATTCTTTTATTTTACTCTGAAAATATTCAGATCGGCGCAAAAACATTGACTCGTTAATGATTATTTTTCATATTGACATCACAACTTTGACGCAAATCCTTGGGACTATATGTCTATATTAGACAAAATCTAGTTAGCTCTTACTTTTACTGTACTCGCACACGATAATAGTTTACTTTAGCGGACATCTCAACTTGACATCGCCCAGTTTCTTTAGACCAGTAGTAAGAAAACGATCCATTTCAACACGAACCCATTTTGAACAGGTAACCAACTGGCCCGACCCGCACATCTGACCATCTCTAATTTCAATTCAAGGTACAGAATGTGCCCATACAGTCGCCGGCCTATATACAGAAAAAACGATAAACTTTCTAATTCATTTTCCTAGTAAGGCAACAACTTTTTCATCTTTTTTACTTTTATCGGGTTACATATTATCAAACCTAAAGCAGCAGAAACTTTTGATTTCACCTGTGTCCCTTGTCCCTTACCCATTCTGCAATAAATGGGACCTTTGTTTATCCTTTCCAAGTTCTCTTGCAGCTTGCCTTGTGTAAATGTATTCAATTGTATGTAGCATAGCCTCTCGAAAAGCTGAAAAGTTATAGCAACACCTGATTATGAGTTTATTGCCATTGCAACAAAAAAACGGCCCATATTCATAAAATTATCTTAAGGATGTAAGGAAACATACCTGCTTCTGAGAGCTGGCGAGCTTCTATTAATTGTTGCCCAATTTACATATAAAAATATGGACAATCCCGTATTTTTCTTATCTAATGCTCATAAATTGGCAAAAAAGAAAAATTAGGGCATTTTTTGTGTTAATCTGTGACATAGAAGACGAAAAAAAAAATGGAGAATAGCTATTGGGATGAACAATATTTGAAGAGATGAAAACCATCCTTTCAAGACAAAAAAAAAACATAAAATGAGAAAACATTACCTAATAATAACCACCGAATAGAAGATTGAGATGAGCATAATCCAACTGTGATTTGGTTTGAGTAGAAAGAGATGCAAATGGGAGTGGTGTAATGAGAGCTTTTGATTGCACGTGGCACAAACATATAACACTTGTCCTTTAGAATACTTAAAAGAAAAAAAAACCTAAAACAGTGACTCGAACCCTCGACCACCGGTATCAAAGCAAAGAAAGCGTACCACTCAACCAAAACCATCTTTTGTTATAAATTTATAAAACAAAATATTACTGATCATGGTTTATGGTTACTGTTCATAACCATGATCATTAATAAGATATATAATTACATTATTTTCAATATAATCAACCTTTAAACAAATGACTTTTTCTTTAACGTTTTACCCAAAAAAAAAAAGACTTTTTCTTTAACGCTACAGGTCACAGGTTCAAAACTTGATAAAGACAAGTGTAGAAATTATATCTTGTGATCCAAGTGTGAGGATGACGACTTACCGGGCATGAGTTCTATACAGTATGCACTTTGGGCACCAAGACGGTACATAGGAACAGAGGGTTCTCACCTATTTACCCTAGAGTGAAGATTTTGTTTTCATATTAAACACTTTGTGTTATATATAGTTTTTTTATATTTACCCTAGGGTATATGGATTTTTAATTTCGTAAGACATGAGATTATTATAGTTTTTTTTTTATATGTAACGTTTATTAATAATGTTGGATTTATAATGTTAGTTTTGATGTATGTTCTATAATATCAACTTATTTTTTCAAATGTTTCTATTAGGTCATTATACAATTTTATTTATTAAAATTAACAAATGTGTCACTCTTTCCATAATTAAAATTAACAAATGTACGTGTCTCTCTTTCCATCCTATACCCGGATTTCTACTAGATAAATCGGTTTAAAAAAGAAGTTAATTAGTTGATTAAGCTGGTTGAAAACTAAATTGATATTGTATTAAAAAAGCTCTTGTTGGTCAATTAGATGCTTTTTTAAAGAATATTTTTCCTATAATTATATTAAGATTAAGATATTCCGAAATTTAGGTTAGTCCCAAGATCACATGATCAGATGGTTAAATAGTAAAACTGAGCCAAAGTGATGTTACCAATCGAGTGGTTCACAGCCCAAATTTAAGTAAAACCGGGCTGAACAGTTGTGGGATATACAAGTAAAAAAAAATCAAATATATAGAATACGTAGATCATCTTTCTTTATATCTCGTTCTTGTGAAAGTCAATGGATGAGCTTATTAATTAGGAGCTACTTTTACAAACCAACAATAATATTGTTAACAAAACAAACCCGTACGTGTCTAGAAATTAAAATACATGAATCAACCTTTTACAATCACTATGTATATGATAATGGTTAAATCACCGGGTTTTGATAGTAAAGAACATGTTTCCCGGGCTTAATTAAACTGCAGGTTGCCAGGACCATACTTCCACCGAAGAAGACAAAACACGAGGACCAAATTGGCAATCACCCAGATAATGATAGGTATCCATATATATACATCACAGTAGATAACGAAGAAGCTGAGGCTAAAACTGAAGATCATGAGTTCTATAGAGATGAAAAGTGCTAATAAAAAACGCATGAATTTTGATGGTATGGAAACTAGAAAATCAAGTTCCGCAAACCGAGATGTAAGGATGGTTATGAACAAGAGTATGGAAGTTGATGATGCGAGAAAAGATAAGGCATCCATGAGTATGAAGGCTATATAGAATGCATTTCGATAGAAGATAGGGATGCCATTGCCCTGGTTGTATCCACCAGGAACGGTAATACCTGCAGCAAATGCGATCGTGGCAACAAGTGCTGCAACAACCATGCATTGATTAGCCGTTGCTTTCACCCACTTCACACTTTGTGCTAGTAGATCTTCATGTTCCTTGGTAAATAACTCATGTGGTGTTAAACCATCTTTGTTCTTCCGTTCTTTACAAGATGGATTGATCATACGCCATATTTCCTACAACAAACTAATATGGTTATAGACTATTCTTGTAAAAAAATATATATATATGTTGTAGACTACTAATCTATGGTTAAGATCACTGTGAAAGAAAAAAGAAACAGTTGATATATAGGAATACATGTACCATAAACCATATAAGTTCTTGTTGCATCTGGAAAACAACTCCTCGCACTTCATCAAGTTTATGTTTCTTGGCAATTTTTGCAACTAAATGTAACATGTTGTTACCATTTACATCATCGAGAGAAGTAATCGAATCCTTCATCCAACCTATCTCATACAACATGTTGTAGATACCCTCATGGCGATTCTCAACAGCAATGTGAAAAATAGTTTGATTCCTATCATTTACTTTCCACATGATATCGGGATATAGACGTATGAGCTCAACTATGAATATAGTATTGCCCATTTCTGCAGCAGTAAACAGTGCCCCAGAAGAGTGTGCTTCCTTTGCAGCAAGCCCTCTGATTATGTTCCGAGTTTTATCTTGCATTTTGGTAATATGTTCAGAGATGACCTTTTCTAGTTGCTCAGCTTGATCTTGCTTTACAAAGGTTGACTTCGAATCTTGCTCAAGTATGCTCTTGGTTTCAATATGCATGCTCACAATATGTTAAGAAATGAGCTTTTGAAGTTCCAGAACTTGATCTACCTTACCGGAAACTAGCTTATTGGCTTGCTTGATAGCATTTGGCCCTCTGATCAGTATGCTGTCAATTTCATTTTTCGGCAGTTTCACAAGATCGTACAAAATGATTCTTAGCAATTGCAATCCTGGAGTACCTTCCCAAGCTTTCACCTTTAGACCTGCACGAACCAAAAGACACAACAAGAAACGAGTAAATAATGATAGATAAGGTCGGTTGGATTCAGGTAACTGGATCCGGTCAATTTCATCCACCTGATAGAGATGTGTAACGAACTTACCTATATGTAGTATAACTGGGTTTTGAGCCAAAATTTCAAGCACCCTCCCACGACGGCCGAGTTTTGGATACTTTTCCACGATCCTTAGTGCCACGTCTAAAAAAGATTTTACATGGCTTTGTGAGGGAAAATGCCAAGTTACAACAAAAGTAGTAAATTCAACAATGAAAGTAAATACCAGGTGTCTTAGTGAGGTCTTAATTTTTTGTATCATATCTTTATTTTGTAAAATAAGGCCCAGAGTTTTGTGTCTGAATTTCAATACCACTTTTGAATGTTAAGAGTGGTTTAAATGTTTGAATCTGGATAATTATAATTGTTTGTTTTTCTAAAAACGTCTGAATACTTTTAAATATCTGAATAATTGTAAACATTTATTTGTCATTTTATACACCTTAAAATTAATAATGTTTATCATTTTTACTTCTTTAATAATATAAATAAATACTACAAGAAAATGTATATAATCAAATTAATTTGTCATGTAGATACATGTACTACTTACCAAACACTCTGTAAAACATATCAAACATTATCTCTCTTTTCTAGTCACATATTCCCACCTACCCACCCTAACTCACGAATCACGATCAAAAACTCATCTTTCATACAAATTGAGCAAATACTAAAAAACGGATCCTTTAATTTCACCGATTGATCAACAATATCTCTTCCTCTTCTTTTTATCTTTTTCTTTTTAAGCAAAGTTGATGTTTACGACGGTGGGCGATCAGAAATTCTATCACGACGGTGGATGATCAGAAAATCTATCACGACAGTGGTGTAGTTGTCTCATACATGTTCAAAATTGACAGTTACTTCTAGTCCTTAGTCTTGGTTTGTTTCAATCAACGGCAGTGCTGGTGGTTACCAACAATCAGATGTCAAAAGGAGGTGAATATATCTCTTACCGATTATGATGTATTTCAAATGTTAGTACATCTGGACCTGAGCGAAAAACAAACGGGTTCAACTTTGGAAATCTCTGACCGAATAAGAGGTCAGAGGTTACTAAGGGGCCGTTTC
>JAOEHQ010046871.1:0-11223 GCA_025447715.1 Asclepias incarnata
CATAAACAATAAATCATGAAAGTCATATTGTCACACATTAATTCATGAAATTTCATATATCTTTTTAACTTTTAAGATCTTTTGTAAGTTCATATCTTTATAATTTTTAAGAACTTTTGTAGAAAATGATAAATACATAAAGGGTAATAGATTATAAGAGTAAATCTTAAAATCTTAATATACTGTAGCAAACTAAGGATTTTTGTTTTTAAAGTTTTTTTCCCCCTTGCCTATTTATCTTTCCATATATAAATACTATAGAAATATATACATATACAAGTAGTATAAAGTGTGATAACGATATAGGTAATCTCTATCTCTATAAACATTATAAAAAAGCCTAATTCAGAGTGAAATTTTACTAGATATTGTCATAATTACTTATAAAAGTAGTTTACGAGCCTATTAGATCATTTTAGTCAAAAATTAAATACTTATTGGGACTTTATAAATTTTGCAATCATATTTGACACACTAAATGTTCATGAAGAAGCTAATATTTTTTTGACGAAAGTGTTTTGGGTCACCGAGACCCAAATAGATGTCACCTCCAATGAAATGTTATAATAGTCATGTCTAAATTATTATATTTATATTTGTCATCTTTCTAATTTGTGATAGGGCTGTCAATGGGTTCGGGTTGACGAGTTCGGGTTGGCGGGTCGAAAATCTCTTACCCTAATCAGACCCACTAAAAATTTCAGGTCAGAAACTTCAACCCTGACCCACAATCTGTCAACCCGAACCCAACCCACCAACCTGAGAAAAATCGAGTTGTAGGGTTGGCGGGTCGAGTTGTAGGGTTGGCGGGTCAAATGGGTTGGCGGGTTGACGGGTTAATTTCAGGTCAAACAACTCATATGGGTTGGCGGGTTGGTGGATTGATTTCAGGTCAAATGGGTCGTGGGTTGGCAAGTTGGCGTGTCAAATTGGCTGGTGGGTCGACCTGTTATAAAAAAATATAAAAACTTAAAATATTTTCAGGTTGGCGGGTCGACCTATTAATCCAAAGGGTCAACCCGAACCCAGCCCAAAAATAATCAGGTTAGTGGGTTGGCGGGTTGACGGGTCGAGATTTCACAATCCTAACCCGGTTTTTTCCAGGTCGGTTTCAGGTAGGGTTTCTGATTAGGTCGAGTATTTACAGCCCTATATTTGTGGTGATGTATTTGTAGCAATGCTCCGGAACGAAGGTGACATATCCTTTGGTACGGAGCAACACGTGCTAGCCATCCACAATATAAGGAAAGCAAGCTTATTCCTGAAAAAGTCATTGGTAATGCAAAATGACATAACCCATACCTTAATTATGATTGAAAATGCAAGCTCAGTTGCTTGGAATCAGGTGTCAGAATGAGGCACAAAGGAGCTCTTGGATGAGTTTGTTATCCTTGCAGTTGACCATTTACTCCCATAAGTGGCATGGTGTACAAGGCTCGTTGTACTTACCTTAAACCTTAACCAATGATGTTGTTTTGTACCTATAATCAAACAAAACTTATAATTTGATATCTTAAGAACTAAGTCTACTTACACTATATTCATTCTTTGGTAATATGTCAAGGTCCGCAGCGAAGCGAATACATTAACTAGTGGGTAAAGATTTATGAAGTATAAATAGGTATACATAGTATTAATTTGAGAATGTCAATGTTACTTTTGGAGATATATGTAGTATTGCAATTGTCATTGCTGATATAAGAATTTGGATTTGGTTAAATCTTTATGATTTCGTTTAGCTTATACTTTGTGAGATTTTGGTTTGATCGGTTTAATTCAAAAATTGTTTTGATAAAATAATACACAATTATATAATTTATCATAAAAACTCATAACATGTTGAAACGAAATTTATAAGACATATGTTTTGAAACCATCTGTCCATTGAACGGGCTGAAGACTAGTTGTATAATATACCTTCTTGTATTGGTAATGAAAAGTAAAGTATGAAGAACCACATAATAGCCTAGCGGTTTGGAGATTTAGGTGTTAAATATATGAATTTTATTTTTCTTCCGGACAAAAACTCACAGTAAAATTTAAGAGATTTTCTATTGAGATTTTCTTTGGAGCAAAAGATATAAATTCCTAAAATTTCTTTTATTCTTTTATTAGGTCCAACTTTTAGGTTTTCTAGCTTTAATTAGATTTCTTTTATTTAATTACATGTAGTTATTTGTATTTAAAATTTTAAGAGATATTATTCCATGATTCATGAAACTTCCAATACAAGATTATTATTATTATTATGTACATTTTTTTTTTAAATGCTGGCACGTTTTCCTTCTTTTTTTATTTATTAATTTAGTCAAACTTTATAAAAAGCTTTATTTTATTTAACATTATATATAAAGTTTTATTTTATATTTTATATTTAACTTAGCATATTATAAAATTGAGATGGAAAACCGATCCCCAAGACCTGGACATTGAAGACCAACCTGAAGGAGGTGCTAATGCTTTGAACGCCAATAGGTCAATCAATTAACCAGTGTTACCAAAACATATATACAATCATGTTTCTTGTGCTTGGTAACTTTTGTTGGGTACGACTAAATGATTTGTTGATAACTTTTGTTGTGTAACACATAAATTATCGTCATCACGTCATCTTGAGCGATGTAAATTATCCCTGTTACAACGCGCGGGTACCCTACTAGTATTACTTTATATATGTAAATTTTTATATAAAAATTAAATTAAACATAGACGAGCTCAAGAATAATTAAGGAACGAAGACTGATGAAAATTCGAAATTGATATGACAGTAACCAGACTGCTCTTAGGTTGTGTCATAGTGCATTCTAAATGGGCTCCCGCCAAGCTAACCGTTCGGGTTTAACAGACTATGTTGACTCCTCAAAAATCTTAGGATAAAAACCAAACTCCCATGATTACCCAGGTCGAATAGACCAAGCTTTTAAGGCACGATCGCACGCCAAGCATGGTTGTTGGTGCTGGTTCTGTTCTCATGCCAAAACTCATTTTGTGAATTTCTATTTCTAGATGTAACCGATAGTCAACATCGAGCGAAGAGTCTAAAGCTCCGGGATTTGGTTTTAGAAATCAAGATACCTTCATAAAATATGACCCAAAGCCTACTCCACCTTTGTTATCTACCGACTATAACATCTTATTTACATGAAAATATTGCAAGCAAGACGAAAAATGGATAGTTGTAAAACCATTAAGCATTACATTGACTACATTTATAACACGTTTAGAGTGCTGCTCATCAAGGAAACTAATAAATAACACATATACAAAGATTGTTCATTAAAAAGACCAATACGTATATAATTATTTGATTTGCATTCAATGGTTATTTCCAGATGACATATGCTTGAATCTTATTTGAAAACACCGCCAATTTCCACTAAAAGATTGATTAATTAGGGGGTCCTTCTAAGCGTATGTAATCATACATAATACCTTGAAAGGGGCTTTGGTTCCTTGGTTGTTTAAGATAAATAGTGTTTTCTCCTTCAATAAGTAAAGCGCCCAAAATGTCTATGTTGTATAGCCAATATAGCCCATGAATCCCATGTCTTGCAATTGCATTGTCCCGTCCTATCAGTCCTGTTGTAAATAGTGGACGTGGTTTGTTTGGATCATTTACCCGAACCTATACACAAGACACATAGCAAGATGATGTTTTGTCAGTATGATACACATAAGTAAGGTTTTTTTCATTCATTATCATACTTACAAATAAACTAAGAAAATGATCTGGGTTCCGAAGACCCTTTTGATACACAGGAACAAATGGCAATTTTGATCAATTTATCTACAAACAGGTCATTTTCAGGTTATGTTTTATCTCAAATGGGTCAAATACGTGATGGGGGTTGAACTGGTCTAAAGTAGCTTAAAATGAAGTTTTAATACAAATATTTAATTGTATTTGATACACTAACTATAAATAAATATGTTTAGAAACTTCCGGAAAAAAATGTTTTAGGTAGAGCCAACCCAACCCGTTCCAACTTTTACCCGTATTGACTGAAATCCAATAACCCTTGGTGCAAGGAGAAACTATACTTTTTACTGAGATTCATACCTGTACTTCTGCAAGAGTTGCACCAGAAAGTGCCATTCGTAACTTATAAATAGCAGCACGCCGGACATTCTCAAGTCGGAACTTTATCTGCCATGTGGTTCCTTCATACGAATTGTCTTCTTTTCTCCTACAATGTACCAAGTTAACTAATTAAAAATGATATTCCCCCTTTGTCACAAAACTAAGCAATATTTTCTGTCAGTTTACCAAGAATGGTTTACAGCCAGTTAAAATATGTAAATTCCCTTCAACATGACAACTAAATGAACTTTGGAAAACAACATTTTGAAAAAGGGTAAATGGGTGGAAACCCTCTGGTCCCATGTACCGTCTGGGTACCCAGAGCGCATACCGCATAAAACTCATGCCCTGTAAGTCACCATCCTCACACATGGATCACAAGATATAGTTTCTCCACTTGTCTTTGGCAAGTTTCGAACCTGTGACCTGGATCCTTCATCTGTGGGCCCATGTGGTCACATGATTGCGGTACCACTCCATCTATTGATGGATTGGTTGGAAAACAACATTTTGTGATCGTTAGCTTAAGGATAATTCTAGATTAGAACTTTGCCACAAGACAAATGTAGGTTATATTCCGAGACCTTCGGAAAAAGAAATGGTTTTTGAGAGGAGGCAACATAAGTATTGTCTAAAAAGAGGCTATGAATACGGCCTAGTGCATTGGTGCGTTATGCTGAATAATATAGAAATGCAACCCTGGGGTTGATATTCAAGATATGCTTTGTGGAATTGTAGTGTTTTGGAAAAAAAAGGCTAGTTTGTATCTGTCCATAAACTAAAGGTGACAAAATGGCCCCATTTTCTTATGAACGGGTAGATTTAAGTTGTATTTTGTATCAAATGTCAGATAAAAATTATGTAGCTTAAAGGGGAACGGGTAGAAAGAGTCAAAATGGTTAAAAGTGGCCAAAGTCTATTTTAGTTGCATACAACCTCCTAAATCGGTTTTATATAAGATTTAGATAATAATATCACTAATATTGTTTTTGTGATCATTATTAACGCATTAATCATTAAAGTTTTTGACAAAAAGAGTGTTCGAGGGTCAACCCAACCTTGATCGAACCATACTAAAAGATGATCCATTTCAACCCAAAACTGTTGCGCCCTACCTGCCCATCTGGTCACCCCTATCATAAACTAATGCAGTTGGACTTGTACCTTGGAACTTGAGCATAGAACCAATCTTTGCGATAATCACTCGTTCCAACCGTGTACACCAAGTCGCCATAAGGGTACAACTCTCCATATCTTTCCCATAGGCCATACTGCCTAAAGTTGCTGGTAGAAAGCAACACAACAGAATAATTAGAAAGAACCAACTGCTCTATAAGACCTAGCCTTGTTAAGCATGCCTTAGATAATATAACCATTATAAAAACATAAATGGATGTACTGTACAAAAGTTGCTGAGCAAAAGTTATCAAACCAGTTGTCCCCTTTGTGCTTATTTGGAGAGGGAGAATCCAGTTTTAATAGTGGAACACGAGACCTTGTTTTCGAGAACCCAAAGGTTAAATCTTGATTACAGATCGTAGTTACAATTGATTATGAATGGATTGATTCATTTTTCTTGTGTTTCTAATTGGTAAAATAACTAAAAAGGAAATATTAGCTAAAAGGCAACGGGTCTAATGGGTCAAACATCACCCCAATTGTATTTTTAATGGCTTAATGCATATGACCAAGTAAATCACTTTAATCAGAATATAAGATCATTCCTGAAGTACTATTAGTGTTTTTGTAATCAGAACTGACAGACTGATATTTCTAGACAAAATTTAGACAAAAAGTGCTTAAAGTCAACCCAACTTAACAAGGCCTGTTCGTGTACAAATAATTAAATGTTTGACCCCACCCGTGTTAATCATACTCAACCTGCCTTAACCACCCATTTTGACACAGCTATTTAACCATTTCAATATCTTCATCGATCTTGGGGCATGTGTTTACATGCCTGGTTACTATGAATCTATCAGACTTGCCAAGAAAGCCAACCTCTTGGGATTATTGACAAAAAGTTGGTTCACGTAATTGGGGTTTGGCTCTGGGACATGGAACTCTGCAGCAGATCGGTCTGGGATCCCTATTTCCCACAAAGTTGGACCATCTCTTGGAGGCTCATATATAAGATCACCCACATTAATATCACAGCCTACAAGTTAAAGTACAAAATAGAAATCAGATGAAGGGTTTCAGAAAGATGCATAAAGACTGCAAATATTGTTTTTGGATTGAAACCTGGGATTATGGTAATTGGAGCATGAAATCGGTAGTCTCCCAAGAATCCAGGGACCCAAGCATACAAATTATATTCTCCGCATCTTACATTTTTAATGGAGAACTCTCCCGAGCAATTTGCTTCTGTCCAGAACTGATAGTCCTGTTTGACATTACTCATTCAATTATAGTCTAAACGTTGCTTGTGTACTTTAGTCATCCAACTTTACAAAAGGGGCACATTTGAACTTACAAAGTCAAAAAAACTATGTTTTAGCTTCAATTTAGTATGGGGTTTCTTAGTTTGAAAACAGATTGTTATTATACTTAACTACTATGGACTATGGAGGAAATGTAATTACTCGATTTATACGAAGGAACTTCACTTATATTACTAGAGTACTAAAGGTGGAAAAATGAGCGGTTCATGCGGGTTCGATAATGGGTCAACAAGTGTAGAAAAATTTAGGGCCCGATAAGATACACATTCGGGGAGAACTAAAAAGTTTATGCATTAGAAATACACTTTGGGCGAATTTCGACCAGTTTGGCCTACCATTTGATTTGTTAAATATTAACATAGCACGGATCAACTTGTCCATAAGTATGTATCGAAATTGCCTCTTCTATATATAAGCAACACGAAATGCTAGACATAGGGATATTTTTCTGTAAAATCTAGCACAATTAGCAATGGAAGCTTTAATTTGGTACATCCAGCAAGTCAAATCCGCTAAATGGGAGAAGAGGAGTCTTCCCATTATTGCTATTATAGTGTGGGAATCCACAAAGGGTATTACACAAAAGCCTCCTCATATTGACCTACAAATGCTTTTGTAAGAAACCTAGGGCTGGTCAATGCATCACCTTGCATTCTCTTTGCCATGATCCAACATCTCCTGGTGGGGCCAACCCAATATATGCACCATTCGCTAGGATGTCATCATTGTGGATGTATCTGAAATATATATGTTGGTAAACCTTAGTTTAGAGTCTAAAATGGAACTATAAAACACCAGGACATCAGTCTAAGTTACCTGTCCCGAACAAGTAATCTGCCTCTGCAATTTCCTCGGTCATGTGATTTTGGAAAATCCTCAGACGCTGGAAAGCTATAAGGCCAACTATTGACCTCAACCATCATCTGGTGTAATGAAAATTATTAAAATTTTAATTATGGCATACAAATATTGTTCCATAAATGTGACGAATATAACATATTCCTAAAACTATTCACTTAACCTGTCTTTTTGCATCATCCCAAAGTGTTAGAGGATCTTGCCCGCACATAGTTGAATTCAGATAAATAAATACTGGCCCAAAGACCTTTTTCCATGCTTCACCCTGTGCAACTTTTGGGACTAGATCATCCCCAGCATAATGAGCACCAACGAAAACCTGGTCATGGTATAACTTATTTAATTACCTCCACGAGGCACAAGAAATTGAGTCCACATGCACATAAAAATGGTCGGTTATTTTAAGTCCGTGACATTGACAACGTGATAGAAGTTACTTACAGCTAAGCAAGTGGGACCAACATGGGAACAGAGGTTTTGCTTGAGAGGCCCACCAGTACGGAACTCGTTACTCGGTGTAATTTGCCAAAATCCAACTGGAGGGTCATTTGATATCCACCCATGTACCATGAGATCTTTGTTCTCACAAGTATACTGATACTTGTCATCCACCTACACAAGTACAAAACATGAGACCACTAGCACATAACAATATACTAAAGGTGGCAATTTTGCCTCCACTTACATATGAATGGGTTGATTCATGTAACGCTTTTTCTCTATCGGATCAAACTGGTAATAGAATGATAGCTTATAGAAAACAGGTTAAACGAGTCAAAAATTACCCTAAGAGTATTTATAGTGCTTTTTACCTCCTAAATCATATACCTAAAAAAATTAGATGATGATCAAATTATTTATTACTTTTGTAAACCAATTTGAAAAACTAGTTATCTATGAACAATTTCATGTGTTTCGTGAACCTGAACCTGTACTAAAAATTACATGTTTTAATATTTTTACCGGCTGTATAGGTCTACAAACTAATTAACTGTTCCCGAAAGATTATTGGCACATCAGGTTAGCTTTCTCACTTAGTTCAGAAACAGATTAAAAGAAATAAAAACAAAAGAAAAATGAAAATGTCCAAAAAACATCACATCAAAAATATTATCAAATTATCTTGGAGAAATAGCTTACCTCCCCTCTGAATTCAGGCACAACTGGGTTAACTAGTGATACAGCTTCCTGAAAAGCAAGAGGTTGGGCTCTTCCTGCTAACCGGTCATCTGGCAGGGGCATGTATCTTCTTCTATCATCTGCCACTGCCATGTAGTGAAACCTATCCAAAGGTACAACTCACTGAGTACATCGTTCAACAATGGTGATCTCCCATTATGTGAGCAACAAAACTTAGTTTACCTATCTTTTCTGAGTTTGAATGCGATCCGTGTTTCACCGAGGCTGAAACCTTGCCATTCTTCAGAACCCAAGTGTTCATAAATAGCATACGTGTAGAAGCCAGAGGAGCCACGAAGCAGAACAAATCTAGATGAATCACGGGAATAAAAATTTAGACAACAGATTTATACAAACAGTTGCTCTCCTTGACTGTAGAGCATAAAGAGGAAAATAATAACCTCTTATCTATATTTATAGGAGCAAGTTTTCCCCGAAAGGAAGGATCCCATGGTCTTGAAAAAGACAACTCTACTTGTTCCTCTGTTTCCACTATAACCTTAAAGCTTGTTGCATTGATCCTGCAAGAAAACAGCATTGTTGGCTCCATGGATACAAAAGGAAGTGGCCATTTCAAACTATTTACTAAAAATGGGTCTGGTAAAGAATAATCTTAAAAATTGCCCAAAGTCTACATGAGTAACGTATCATTGATCAATATATTCAAAAGTACATTGATCATTTTTGATAAACTAAGTATTATACAAATTTTAACTTATTTTTGGTCAATAAGTGTTTCTGCTCAACCAAAACATACCCATTTTGACCCATTACCCAACCTGTCCAACTAGCCCATTTACCGACCTTTAGTCAAACTCTAGATTCTACATAGAACGGCTCACTTCTTTCATGTTTTTTGCCTCCTCTCCAAATATGGATATCATGAGTTTGAGAACATACACTTCGAATACTCCTTTTCTTCCTGAGTCATCTAGAGCACTCCACACAACGTCCCAGTACCTGCATTAAATTTTCAACCTATTAGTAGCTTGAAGCTATGGCAATTGTAAACATACGACATTGTTAAAATCGCAACTTACCCTCTATTACCTTCCTGATTAAGAACCTCCAGAACGTTGTCAAGGCCATTGTATCTGACCCCAGTGACAAGTCCACCTGGTTTCGATAATGTCACTTGCACAACACCATTATAGAGCACTACCTAAATACAAATGATATAAGTACAACGCATGCAATTCACGAATATACTTTTATTATTATTATTATTATTAATCTTGAAGGGTACCCAAAAATAAGTATATACACATAAATCGATCTAATGTTGGTCATACGAAGTTACATGGTGATCTTGAATCCACAATCGCACACCATTAGATGACATTGGTCTAAATCCTTGTTGATGATCCCCTGCATAGAACAACAAAAAAAAAGTTACTGAAAATGTATTTGCTTTCATAAAGCAACCAATTCTTTCTCAATAAATAACATCGAAAATCAAAATGTGAAAGGCAGATATACAATTCACAAAAGATAACCAGTACCACTTGAATATTATTTATTTTTTGAAAGGCAAAACATTTACACCAATTGTTTCAAGCGAGACTTATTGCGTCCAGGTTGATCAGGGTCACCCCAATACTGCTAGACCAAAGACACTTCGGTAACTACATCAAGGAAGATATCCTTGTAAGGGTAACTGATCCTTTGAATCAAGATAAAATCTCTAGTACAAAGTTATGATTGATCATTAATAATACTACTTGATTCAAAAAATATATTTAAAAAAATAAAAATACATGTATACAATAAAAGATGCAGAACTAATCATATATATCTAGAAAAATGAGAACATGTCTGTCTCTTGTGATTATATTTTTCTATCACTAACATATCATCATATCATGGATATATGTTTATCAACAACAACAACAACAACAACCGATACTCATAATATGTTTATCATATATCATAATATAATATGGATATATGTTTATCATATATCATAATATATATATTTGTGATCTGGGTTTGAACTGAATAATACATACCTTTTCCACATGTGCAGAAGATAGTTTTAACGAGTGTTGTGAAAAAGTTTGCCCAGATTCCCATCCAAATTAGGTAACTCACAATCCGAAATTATTGGCCCCATATATAAATTTTCGGTGGAGTTAACATTTCTCACTGAAATTGGGATTATTTACAAATAGGGCAGTTTTGATATTAACTAGACCCAAGCCCGTGCAATACGGCAGCTATGGTGGCGGCGGCAATGGCGTTGGTGACTTGGTGGTGGCGGCAGTGAGGTGGTGGTGATGTGGTGGTGACGTAAACGTAGTAATTGATGCAGAAGGGGAAAGCTTAGTTATTTTAAAGGTTGAGGGATCTATGATGTAAATTATTTTATTAAGGGTATTATAGGTATAGGGTTGAATTCATTTGCACATGAAAATTTGTGTGAAAATCAAGGGACAAATCTCAGTCACACATTTTCCCCCATTCTCTCCTCTTTTTGTATTTGTTTTTATTTTTATTATTTTTATTATTTTTTTTATTTTATGATTTTTTTTTAATAAAAACCCATTCCAAAAAAAAAAAAAATTTTAAAAATAAAAAATAAAAATTTTTCTATGGGTTATATGTTGAAAACTGATGGAGACGGTACGGGCGTAGCCCTTAATCGAACGGCTACGCCGTTCC
>JAOEHQ010046872.1:0-11223 GCA_025447715.1 Asclepias incarnata
GTATAAATGGCGTGCAAGCGAGTTTGTGATATCATTCCAAAAGAAAAAGCACAGCCAATAGAAATAAGGGTTCTCAGAAAATGGATATCCAAAGGCAAAAAAGAAGAGATATGCTACCAGTTTGTTGACAAAAATGTAAGCAGTTTCTAAATACTCAACTCATAAAAAAAACTTCTTCTAACAATACATGATTATAAAAACTTTTCTACTCCAGGGCGATGCCATAGAGGCAACAGCAGACATACAGGACAAGAATTACTTTGACTCCATCATACAATTGCATTCATGCTATAGAGTTAGCGGGTACATGTGCAACGGCCCCATAAAATACCATGCTACAGTAGACCATTGCGCTTCACTTGCCCTTGGACATAAATCAAAGTTCCTGCCCATTAGAGACTCAAGTATACCCACCGCTTACTTTAACTTTGCAAACTCCGACACACTAAAAAGAAGGATCGACGACAAAAGATTACTTACAGGTATGCATAATGCTATCTTTACTTATAATGTTGAAACATATCCACATAACTAATTCAATTTTACTTATAATGTAAACAGACTACATCGGTCGTGTCGAAAGGAACTCATTAAGGACTACAAGCACAGGAATAACACTAAGAAAAATCCTTTTACAAGATGAAAGGTTAGATTAGAAAAAGAAATAACAAACTAACATTTCGCACTAATAACGTTTCTACATTTAACTTACCTTTACAGAAGAGAGGAAGTGGAAATCACTTTTTGGCCAGAAATGAAACACCTAATAGGAGAAGAGGTAGTGCCAGGAGATATTATCGCCATAACCTCAACAACAGTAAGTGAACATAATGGTAGGTACTAAAAGCATATCTTCATTTCCATATCACATGTTAACATACAATAAACCGTTCCTTTTGATTTGCTCCCCTTTACATTTGTCCTTTGTATAAAATATCTGGTAACAAATTGATTTATTTTACATATTATTCGTTTCAACAGGACTACTACAACTTCAATCAACATACTTAACAACGACAATCATCAATCCAGACCTCCCACAAACAGCTGGCCATGTCAACAGGTAACAACCTAACAACATCTCATATTCTCTTAGATTTCAAAATCCAACTTTTCTCATAACTACAAATGCTACCTAAATGACAACTTCATAGGTTAAAGGCGCTCCCACCTTTGCAACGTTCAAAGCCTAAAGAAAAGATGGTGACGGTGTCAGAGCTATTACTAGAAATTCTACACACAACCCAGGTGAACATAAAAAAATAGAAATATGCTTTGTTCTATATATAATATGGTTTTTTTAACTTACTGCATGCTTTGATTTTTGCCTACTTATATTTCATGATTAAATTAGTAACAATTAGTTAATGAGGATTATTATCATTTTTTGTGTATTTAGTGTTTTTTTGAGATGGTTAATGAATTTTGGGGTTTTATGTTTGATTTTGTATAGAAGATATTGAAAATTGTACCATATTGATTGGAATATATGAATACAATGGTAGGAAATTTAAGGGTTGTTAATATACAAATATATTAACATATTGTCTTGAAACAGAGTTATACATATTTCAAATGTTATGCAAAGATCAAGGAAATCAAGGCAGATCGAGTATGGTACTACGCCACATGCTCTAAATGCGCAAAGAAACTTTATCGAGAAAAAGAAAACGAACAAGTAAACTTCGTCTGCAAAGACGATGATGATATCATACCAAACTTCATGTAAACAACAATAACACTTACAATTTCAATTATTCAACTTGATATGATTCAGTAAGAAGATATTTTTTATTAATATCTTTTCCTTCCATGAACATAACAGGTACTGCGTTAATGCAACAATCACTGATGAAACAGGAACCACCGATGTCATTTTGTTCAATGAAGGCATGTACGCATTACTCAACGTCAGTTGCAAAGATATGGTCGCAAAACATGGACAAGAAGACCCTAAGATATTGCCTAATGAAATAAGTAACATAATAGATATACCCAAGCTACTACATCTAACCCTTAGAAATGATGGAACAATCGTTGTACATGACGTAACAGATCCTACTCCTCCAAAAAACACCCAACCCCTTCCCCCAGCAACACCCAACCCGAAGCTTACTACATCTAAGAGGCCATCTGCTGAAACACCAGGTTTGACTTTATCATTTTGACTTTTTAGTCGAAGATGCTATGTTAAATTTTAATACTATAAGATTTTTGACTTTCATTTCATTTTGTACCCAACAGTGTTGTCTGTAAGAGCTAAACTGATGACATACTAAATTTTTGTATTTCTACTCATGTGTGTGTTTATATGTTGAGAGACACATTTTCCTTATATAACTTGTCCATTGTACAATTGTGTACATTCAATATCTATAAGTTTTCCTGACTTCAGTTTGCCTTTCTTGCAGGCCCAACTGAACAACCAAAAGTAAAAAGGACTTAAAGAACAACAAAAAACTCTTTTGGAAGGTCTACAACAACAGCATATTTTGTGCATGAAATCAGCCTCAACGAACATACTTTTGTTAACGCCATCAAGCTAAACATTTCTTTTTGTAAAACTTATGGCAAATGTATAACAGTCGTCGATGTCAAAAACACGCTAACCCTTTTGTATGTATTAACTTAATTGGCATTAGTGTTACATATATATCGTGGTTATCAAATTGTGTTAGTAACCTTGTGGATTGGCAAGGTTTGAATTTTAGATTTATTAGTTACTAATTAAATTTCTAAAATAGCCTCTGCGAATTATACATTATAAAGAAAACAGTTGACTATTAAAGGTGTATGAAATTATGCTGCGACCACTATTAAATTATAATTTTTAAATTTAAAAAAAAAAAAAAAAAAAACTCTACTCTTACTATAAAGTATGTAAAAATGATAATAAAGTGAAGCTAGATCCTTTACAATCAAAGACAACATAAAAATGAATGAATTGCAATAATACTCAGTAGCTGGTCCTTCATGGTACTCAGCACATGGTACTTCATGTGGTACAGATTATGACTTCAGTAAAAGAAGATGGAAGAAAGATCTAGAAGGTTAATATGTAGTGAAAGATAAATATGTGGTAAGAAAAATATGTACTAGATATTTAGTTTGTGGGCCAAATTTTTTATTAACCGACTATGCCAATTACAAAGCTATCTTTACTGCCTTTTTTTTTTCCCCTTTCAAAACATCAAACTTAATACAAGCATAACCTTCCATCTATTACAAGGTAATCATCCAACATCAAAATCCATTCGGTATTATATCTTTTTCATTCTCATATTACTTTAATCTCAATCATCATTTAACTATTACTTTTTTTTATCTTTGTTTTTTTTTCTTTTTTTCATCCTATTGAATGATTTTAATTTTTTTGGTTCACTGTTTCCTTCTTATTAATCTGGGTTCCTAATCTACTTAGTATTTAGATGTAGTTTGATTTGGTTTTTCTAAGAGTTAATGGTGATCTTTCTTCTTTATTAAGACTTAATGGTAAAAAAAATAAAAATTAATCGGTTAACAAATAAAATTGTTAATTGTTTTTGTAAGGTATAGGTGACTAACAATGTTTTATAAGACTGCACTTTTAAAATTTAGTAAATACGAACATCAACAAATATAATTGTTAAGCGTTTCCGATTTATATGTTTTATAAAACCACACTTAATATCTTTCTTTCTGCACTGTAATTTCTTCTTTGAACTAACCTATTGTTGGTGTTTTTTCTTACCAGGTGCTTCTTACTTTCATCTCATCTTTCAGTGTCAGTAAGCTTTACTTTTGTGTTTACCTTAAAGTTATATCGTTTCCTTCCTCTTTTTAGTACGTAATCTATATAATAGTCTGTTCAGTAAATTTACCACCTAAATATACTCAGTGTTGTAAAAGTGGCGCTGTTCGTTTGCCTTCTCCTCTTGATCCCCCACTTGCCATTAAACAACTATATGCTGATGCTCATTTCATGGAAAATATTAGAGCATACAATAACATGTTTTCTATGACTTCTTTCGGTGCACAAATTGATGACACTGTTAACGATGGTCGTGGACCTTATGTGTTCAAAGTATCGGGCCAGGTTTCACATTGGATAGGCTCATTATGTCCTCCAAATGATGAAAGCCCCCGATTTTTGCAATTGTACTTCTACGACACCCCTAACGAGGTCTCAAATAGATTGCGATTTTTCAATAGCACAAACAATCAAAAGCTTTCAGAATCTGTTGTAAGATGTCTAAGCGATACTCTAAACTCATGCAATGAGTATGCACGATTGTTCAAAAGCGCTATTGAAATGTACAATACATCAGAAGATTGTGATTTCAGTGTTAGATTATATAACAATGTCGGTGACAGACGATATGAGCCTCCAGCACCCGGCACGTTAGGTGGTATTGTGCGCGCCAATGATTCGAATGCCTCAAAATATGATATTATCATTCATAAGAAAGATGGTACACCACAAAGAGTCAGCAAACTGCATCCATCATACATGCCTTTGCAATATCCATTGATTTATCCTTTTGCTGAACAAGGTTGGTCCCCTGACCTAAAGCTACATTCAAGTTCAAATGAACATGAAAAAAGGTTGACAGTTAACATGTATTACAGCTATCAAATTCATGACCGTCATAAAATTTATTCCTTACTCTTAAACAGCGGTAAGTTATTTCAGCAATACCTGGTTGATGCATATACATGCATTGAGCAGAATAGATTAGATTACATAAATGCAAATCAAAATATTTTCCGATCCGAATATGTTTCTGGTTTGTATGATGCTCTTGCAAGAGGTGATAGCAATGTACAAAATATAGGCAAGCGCATCTTCCTGCCATCATCGTTCACTGGCGGTCCTCGATACATGTATAAACACTATCAGGATGCCCTTGCAATTTGTAGAGTATATGGAAATCCTCAGTATTTTGTCACTTTCACTTGCAATGTAAAATGGCCTGAAATTACTAGACATTTGGCTAAGGTTGGTTGCATGCATGCACAAAATCGTCCTGATATTATAGCACGTGTTTTCCAAATTAAACTCCAGGAATTTGTGAGGTTTATAAAAAATGATCAAATATTTGGGGAGGTAGTTGCAGGTTTGTATTCTTTTCCACTTACTTCTTTTCATTCCTCAAATTCTTCATAAGAATTTTGTGCCTATCTTATTTGATATTCTATTTCAGATTTATATACAATTGAATTTCAAAAGAGAGGACTGCCGCATTGTCATACATTGATTTGGGTTGCATCAGCATACATAATTCGTGATGCGGCTTATATCGATAACTACATAAGTGCTGAAATTCCAGACCCATCCACTGAGCCAGAGCTGCATAAAGTTGTCACCGAGTGCATGCTTCATGGTCCATGCGGCCTTGCAAAGCCAGACTCACCTTGCATGCGAGGTAATAAGTGCTCAAAGTCTTTTCCAAAAACAATTGAACCTAATACCCGCTTTGGTAAAGATGGATACGTTCACTACAAAAGACGTATAACCGAGCAACATGCTATTAAAAATGGTATTCCACTTGACAACAGATTTGTTGTTCCATACAACAAACGCCTATGTACCCGTTTCCACGCTCACATAAATGTCGAACATTGTGGCTGGAACATGATGATAAAATATCTCTTTAAGTACATATCAAAAGGAGCTGACCGTGTCCGCTTTTATATTGCTAAATCTGAAGAACATACCACTGTTACACCAACACCAGTAGATGAAATAAAAAACTTTGTTGATGGTAGATACATATGTCCACATGAAGCATCATGGAGAATCTTAGATTTCCCAATTCATGAACGTACTCCTGCAGTTGAAGTTCTAGCTGTCCACTTAGAAGATATGCAAAATGTTACTTTTAGAAATAATTCTAAGCTAGAAGCTATTGTTAAAAATCCATCATTTGGTAAAACTACTTTAACCGAGTGGCTACATAGCAACCGCATAGATTCCAACGGTTGGCATCTGACCTACATCGACTACCCCTCCAAATATCGTTGGGACAAATCATCAAAGAATTGGATTCCTAGATCATACTACAACAATCCAGCAATTGGTAGACTTGTGTATGTTCATCCTATTTCAGGAGAACTATTTTACCTACGAATGTTGTTATGCCACCAACAAGGCTGTAGATCTTTTGCAGACATCCGTACTGTTTCTAATGTTGTACACACAACTTATCGTGCAGCATGTGAAGCATTTGGCCTATTAGGCGACGATAGAGAATGGCTTACAGCATTCGTTGAAGCATCCTCTTGGGCTACACCTTCTGAGTTAAGATCTCTATTTACTCATATGCTTTTATTTTGTGAAGTTAGCCAGCCGATGGTTTTCTGGGAAAGTCAATGGGAAAAGATGGCCGACGACATCCGTCTACGCCTCAATTCTGAATTAACAAATCAAAACTCCTTTGTAAACAACACTGATTTACAACAATATGTATTGCTAGAGTTAGAAATATTACTCAATTCTGCTACTCCCTCTAAATCTCTTACTGACTTTGGCCTGCCCTTACCATCAGCAACTGCTCTTGCGTCTCTAAGAAATCGTCTATTACTGGAAGAAACATGCTACGACAGAGCTACACTTGCTGTTCAACACTCTCATGCCCATTCACTATTAAATTCAGAACAACTTCAGGTTTATAACTCAGTTCTATCTTCATATCAGACTAACTCCCAGCTCCTACTATTCGTGTATGGCCACGGTGGAACAGGAAAAACATTCTTATGGACAACTATAATATCTTTTTTCAGATCTATAGGAAAGATAGTATTAGCGGTAGCTGCATCTGGCATCGCATCTCTTTTATTACCAGCAGGCAGAACTGCTCACTCACGATTCAAAATACCAATTGAATTAACAGACCAATCAACATGCCACATAAAAAAAAACTCTCAATTAGCTGAACTTTTGAAAGAAACTATATTAATTATCTGGGATGAGGCACCAATGAGTGATCGCCGATGTTTTGAATGCTTAGACAGAACATTAAGAGACATTATTGGAGATAACGATCACCCGTTTGGTCGAAAATCCATACTTCTTGGTGGTGACTTCCGCCAAACACTCCCAGTTAAACCTAAAGGTACACGCTCCGAAATCATAAATTTAGCATTACCTAGATCTTATCTATGGCAACACTTCCGAATATTCAAACTTAACGAAAATATGCGTCTTAAAGCTAACACTCAAAGCATTGAATCTGCAGAAAATGCTTCTCACTTTGCTTCATGGCTGTTACACATTGGTGACGGTTTGCTAGGAGAGCCCGATATAAATGACCCTCACAACACCCGACTAATTAAAATTCCACCACAATACTTAATTCAAGACGAAGACAACAAGTTACAGTGTCTTATACGTTTTATATATGATGAGTCAACTCTTAACAATCCATCTGCTGAAAGTTTATCCAGTAGAGCAATTGTTTGTCCAACAAATGACACAACTGAAGAAATTAATAAATTAGTGCTGAACTTGACACCTGGTGAATGTAAAACATACAACAGTCATGACGCAATGATACCACATGCTGAAAATCGATCTGATTTAGAAGCTTTATATCCCCAAGAATGCTTAAATCAGCTAAATTTTCCCGGAATTCCTCCACATCAACTAACTTTGAAAGTCAATAGCCCCATCATTTTAATTCGCAATATCAACCAAACACTAGGACTATGTAATGGTACAAGGCTAATAATATCACAACTCTTACCAACAATAATAGAGGCGCAAATAATTACTGGCACATCCATAGGTCTTCGCGTCTTTATTCCTAGAATCAAGTTTGTACATAACACCAAAGATCTACCCTTCATTTTCACAAGACGTCAATTTCCAATTAAATTATGCTATGCTATGACTATAAACAAAAGCCAAGGCCAATCCTTAAAAAGAATCGGTGTATATTTACCAAAACCCGTTTTCACACATGGCCAGTTATATGTTGCCCTCTCGCGTGCAACATCACCCTCTTCACTCAAAGTTCTCATCGAGCCTACCGATAATACTCCCAAGGACACAACAAAAAACGTTGTGTTCTCGGACTTCATGTCTGAAGTCAATAATAGTGTCATTAGATACAGATGATACGCATTTACCATGTACATTTCAAACAAAATAACTTCATTTACTTATCCTTTACATTGTTAACAAATATGTAAGCATCGCTTTTATATTTTGCAGGACAATGGCAACCAAAGACATCTATCCAATATGCTACCAAATGCTGCTTAGGTCATGCTTATTCATAGGGTTGCAGAAGCCGCATCTAAGGTGAATGACTATGCTCTCCCTGTTTTCCTTGCCAATATTTCAGTAATTATTATTAGAATAATAATATTCACAATCTTTTTCTTCTCTGAATGTTAATAAATTTTTTTTTACAGGTCTTCTTATATGGCGTACTCCAAAGTGTTTACATTATTAGATTATAGACTTCAAATGTATTCCCCAATATTAAACGTCACTGTACGTCCTGCTGCAACTTAAGAATGTATGCAACATTTTCTTCCTCTTTAGGATGGTCGATATCTTCAAGTTTTTGAGGGTGAGAGCCAACATGTGTAATTAATTGGATCTATATTAGCACATTTTAAGATGTGTTTTTGTTTTGATACATTTCATGTTATAAGTATATTTATGTTTATACAACTGCTTTTTTTTTTTTTAAGTCATTATGTTGTCTTATCAGAGCTTATAAACAATAAGCCACCCTTTGAGCATATATCAACTACCCTAAGCTAAACAACCACATCCCTATACATCACTACAACCGTCAATAAAATCAAGTTATTTGCCTTTGTTTCTGTTACAGGTTTGGTAGATGTTTGAGTAATACGTGCTTTTGAAATTGGTTCTTTACGCAAAACTACGACCCGGGGCAACGCCCGGGGTATCATGCTAGTTATATATATAACAATTCAAAACATTAATGCTACAGTACATGGCTTAGTTGGCTTATGGTTCACTCATTTTGGCTTAGTTGGCTTAGTTAGCTAAAGTATACAATTCAATGCATGGAGTACAACTTTTGCAGTAAGCTAAACAACAAAATCATCCTCTCTTTCTTTTCCCCTATTGCTCGTGCTCTCACACACACCCAGCAAATGAATACAAATATAGATACATAACAAATTAACAACCGATGTTCAATTCATTATATCTTCTTCAACGTAACCCAGGTACATATTCACTTTTTTCGCCCAACACTTCGACTTTGAGATATGAAAAAGTTATTATTTCTTTATTTTTTTTTCCATTTTCATCAACCTTTGAGTTAATTCTGAAGCAGGGACAAAGACTTTCATCTCTAATTTTCACTATGATGTAACTAATGAGAATATCATTCTGAAGCAGGGACAAAGATTTTCATCTCTAATTTTCACTATGATGTAACTAATGAGAATATCAAGTATAATATAAAAGAAAAGTAATAAGGCTATTTATTTATGCGAGTTGTCTCGATTATATAGTTTTAAGGTATAGGGCTATTTATTTTAATTGAAGAAGATGAAATATATTACTTAATAGATATTCTTGATTCTACACCTTCTTTTTCTTCTTGAAATTATATACTACAGTTTTAATATGGGTTGATGAATATTAATTATCACTGAATATTTTTATTGAAGTTATTTATGGTAGTGATCATAGGCGGAACTACATTGGACTTAGGGGTAGCCTAGGATACGGGTCTGCTAAATTCGTGTAGTTTAATTTTTTTTGAGAAATAATGTATTTTTTTATTGATGATACGGGTCAAATGAAAATGGGATACCTGTGAATGTAACTAACTCTAAACATATGAAAGATTTTCCTAACAAAAAAACTTATAAAGATGTACTTGAGCAATTGAATGAAAAATAAAAACTACAAAAAGTGTCAAAATTGTTTAAAATCATTAAAAATAGCTAAAAATTCTTAAAAATTGCTAAAAATCGTAACAATCTTTTCGTTATCGTTACTTTACGCCGATACATAGCTAGCGATAAAAATTTTGTGCTACGGGTGACTTTTGGTAGTGATGTGGATACTTCAGTTTACAATTGTTCCTTTTCCCGTGTTAGTGGTTAAGGACCAGCATATCCACAGGGAGGTCAATGGATAGGATGAATATTGTTCTAGCTCATAAATCTTAACTGAGTTACGAGGGTCCATTTCTTTGGATTGAGCATCATAATATTGCAGATAACGTATGTTTTTTTTTTCAAATTGATTATTATGGTTGGGTAATGTTGTGTATACTAACGTGTAGGTGACTTACTTTTCAAATGAAACTTCGGCAAGGTTTAATTACCAATTCCACCTCCCTGTTTACATTTTATTTTTTAATAAAAATTTAAAACATAAGCTTTCAACTATTGGTGGTCGGACTAATGAACCTGACCTCTGCCAAAAAATTGGTTTCTTAGCTTGGGTTTTGTAGAAAGAGAGCTTTTTACCTTCACATTTACATATTGTTATTTCTAATTTGTAGGTTATTGTTGTATCTACAGAAGATGTATGCGATTCATCGTAAGGAGAGCTCAAAACGGTCTATATTGGTTAGTGTTATAGTTAATTGTCATATGGATGGTTACTGTTATGTAAATTTCTTTGGTTTTATGCATTGGTAAATATTGATATATTCATGGGATTCCCGATTATGGTTTTGGGCTTACCATTCATCATATTTGGTGACAAGGCATTACTTCACGGATTGCTGAAGGTGGTATTCACAAGTTCTGGGGACAATATGGATTGTCCACCAAAATGTTCAGCCCTGCCGATACATTAGAAAATCAACATGTGACTATTATTTTTGGCATTCTGTTAAGTTACTTCACCATGTATCAACATGCAAATTGATTGCAAATAATGCAGGTCAAAAGCTTTGACGTTGTAGTGAATATTTCGAGGCTAATCGTGTTCACTTTTTGACTTACTAAGTTCACAAGAGTTTATCAACCAAGTCACCACTATAAATTTGTATATGATACTTCAAAATCTATAAATAACCTACTTGAGCGCCGCAGCAACACGCGGGTTATTATGCTAGTTTCTTTAACAAATAGGAGTAAATAATTATCATAGTTTTGTGCTTTCTCACTTCTCATTTTTCCTCCAACATTTCTTTAATGATCTGAAGACATGTTTTAAAAAAAAAAAGGGTAATGGGGGGAACCCTAGCCCCGGTACCACAATTGGATACCCATCGACCCACCCCGTATGAG
>JAOEHQ010046873.1:0-11222 GCA_025447715.1 Asclepias incarnata
TAAATTTTAAGACAATCTTGCTAATTGTAAATGCTTTATAAATTAGTAGAGATAGAGATAATTATTTTCCTTTTCTTTTTAGACAATCTTGCTAAGTGTAAATGTTCAAAAGAGTTATGATATATCATTTCTAACAATATTTTTACACATGAAAAACTAATAAATAGAGAAAGTAAGTGAATTATACATGTTATAGTGTTATGGGTTTTAGGAGAATTATTAGAGCATCTGGTTTGGCGTTTGCAGTCGTCAAACCTTGTTTGCTCGATGACCATACCGGTCGGCTTAAACATTAGCGTGGCATTGGTTTGGCGTCCTTAGTGTTCATACGTTGTTCGCATTGGAACTTTATTATTTACTTTTTAATGATAACTTAACTTTGAAAATTTTATATTTTTAAAAGAGTTTTTTAAAGTTATCGTTCTAAAACACAATATGATTATGTATTATTATATTTTGCCTTTTAAAATATTATTCATTTAACCTAAAAAGGATAATGGGGGGAACCCTAGCCCGGATACCACAATTGGATACCAATCGACTCATTCTGTATGAGCCTTATGATGCCGGTTCAATACCCCCATCCTAATCCCCACATGATCTGGACACCCCGAAGGATCGAACCCGCATCTTTAGAACTTCACATGTGAGCCTAGGCTTCATTGGTAACGGGTACCTTAAATGAATGGCCGGGCAAAGTGGGGATCGAACTTGGGACCTTAGGGTCACCAAATGTTTGCCTTACCACTAGTTCAACTCCTTGTTGGTAAAATATTAATTATTCATTTAACCTATAAATATTCACGAACATTTTTAACAATTGTCATTTCTTTATGCTTTAAGGAACTAATGATGATAGAAGGACAGTAAGGGGAAATTAAAGATATTTGCTCATTCAGCAATATGGTGGATGCTTGCGACTTTAATTAGATGATATAAGCTTAATCTTGGTAACATATAAATTTTGATATGGACATGTTTACATCCTTTTAGAGAACATTTTGGTTAAGTAATTGTGAAACATTTTGGTTAAGTAATTGTGAATTGAATCGGATAAATAATGTTGTAAATGATGTTTTGTTAAGCTTGGAAGTTATCTAAAACTACACGTAGTACAATATTGAAAGGACGTAGTGAAAAGTTTATGACTTGTAAAACAAAGATTGTGTTGGCTCTAGACTTTTTGTACCAAAACATCAAAGCATATGGTGGATAAAGAAGCAAGGATGTTCCCATGTAACACTCCTAGCTCATCGTGCCACGATGGAGGTAGCTCGGTAGCAGTGTGGTGACCAATTAATTTTCCCATCGTGCCGTGATACCGCGTACATATATGCATGCATGGTGTGGGTGATGGTTTAAGGTGGTTATGGTCGTGAGCGACATTATGTCATGTTATTTGTTATCAATGAAGTGGATGTTGGCCGGTGTAAACATTTAACAAAAGCGTTTAAAATGTGTGTGTTTTTTTTGTTATGGGTGTATTTTTTTTTTAACGGCAAAAAGTATATATATTATTACTATATAAGAACCACTAGCAAGATGCTAGAGTCCAAAATTACAATTCTAGAAATACAAATAAGTACACAATCTAGAACCAACCCAGAACTTTAACCGTAAAGGTCGTAAAAATGTTGCAAAAAAACTTATGCCAATTACAGGAAAACCTAAGACACAAGAAAAAACCTCATCAATGAAGGCCGGGCCACCGGTTTTCACTTCATGATGTTTTTGATACGACCTCATACAAGTTCTGAAGACAAACTTAACAACTCCAAGAAACATCCTGTTAACTAAGCGGGCTTACAAGCCAAATATCCCGCGTCAAACAATCGTTTCTATCTCTATTAATTATGAATCCAAATTAAAGAAAAGAAGTCGAAATGATAGAATTGAACACATCCTTGCTAGTAGAGTGCATATTATTGTGCATGGCATTGTTCCGAGTCTTCCATAAATACCACCACCAAGTGAAAAGGATTGCTTCCAACTTATAACGGCTAACAATCGAGATTTTCAGATCATCACACCAATTGAGTATTCGGTCCGGAGTATCCACATGAATGTAAATTTCGGTGTAATTAATATTCGAAATGTAAATTAATTTCGGCTTCTTAGAAAACAAAAGCCAAACTGTGCATTGGCTCCTTTTGGTTTTTGGTCATTTTATGGGTTATTTATGTTTTCTTTGGTTTTTATTTGGTTTTTCCTCACCCTCGGATTTATAATAAAATATTTTATCAAATATGAGATAAGTTATTAGTTAGAGTTAGAGCCTTGGAAAGATCACATATGAACTGCATGTGTTCTTTCCATATGAAATTATATCATGAACTTTTTTTTTTTGTCTACTTGATACACTAGATTATGAACACGTTACACATGGAGAATATACCAAAATATATTATGCTTACAAATATTTCATTCATTTCTTGGACTATGATACTTACAGCTTAAGTAATTTATGTTCTTTCAATACGTACAGCTTAAGACAGATTTTGGTTTGGAGCCTCATCATATCTAGCAATATATTGGCAACATTTGTATCTATTTTGACGACGAAAACAAAACGATGGATCCTTTACTTTCAAATCTTACACAAACCATATAGTTAGTTGTGAAGCGGGTTGGGTCCACAAGGGACGGCGCGACGTGACACCACATGAGTTACCTGATTTTCTCCATTGACAAGCTTCGGGTTGGCATTGAAATAGAGTTTAAATGTTGAAACAAAGTTGGCGCGTATTCTTTCATCACCAACCGAATGATCGACCATGTTTCTACAACTCGACTGCTGCACTGAATTCACAATCAGGATGGTAAGCAAAAGCAAGGCAGAAAATTGACTCTTCATTTCCAGAAATTATAGAATATGAAGTAAAGAATATTTAAATTATATGAAAATGGAATGTTGTTTTAAGTTGTTAATGAAGTTTATTTATAGGCAAATTCCAAATGTCAACACCTTTAGTAGAAGGGATCGAATTTCTGGCATATATTATATATTTTTGAAACAACAATAATAATAATACTAACTGACGACTACTAAAAAAAGGGACGGCCAACAAACATAAATATACAAAGGCGAAACCAGGATTTTAGATCTTGAGGAGCCGAACAGTTTACAATCTAAGTGTATGTTTTGTTAAAAGACCAATTGACTTTGGATTAAATTAATACATATGAAATAATACTGAAAATATAAAGTTTAATTTATAGACATTGTGAGGTAGCCAAAGCTACCCTTCATCTCCATGTAGCTCCGCCACTGAAAATATATACTCCGCACAACCTAAAGGCGGAACCCAAAAAACAAAATCAACTTGGATAAAACTCCAAAGGATTTGAAAACGCAACCTTTAAGAAAGAGAGACATGATAGACGTGAATAGAGAGATGGAGGAAAAATACCAAATTTCAACTTAGCTGAATTCGATTTTGGTTTAGTTTAGATCGAGTTATTCCAAATTTCGAGTTAGTTGCATCACGTCAATCTTTTTAATGGTTGTTATATGCGGTTAAAATATCAGTAGTTTATCAAAAATAAATTCTATATTGAAAAACTACCTTCAAGATGACCTATATTGGTTAACATCTAGCTTGAGATCTCTACAAAGGTCCCGAGTATTCGAATTATGGTAGGTGTAATTCTTGGGGGTGGCCACAAAAGGGTTTGGAAATGACCACGAGATTCTCATGTTAGACCGCGTACATCTAAGTCAAAAGACTCGTTCTTCCTAAGTAACCTGAAAAGAGAAAACATCCATTATTTGTTTATCCGTTTTATATTCTACATCGAAAACTTTGTACATGGGACCAACTCCTTACACACCACCCCCAAGCAGTCTCTTCCCATGAACCGGGATACATGTATGCAGACCGCCACGGGGTGACATGGCTTTTTTGCTTTGGTAACCACGACATGGAAAGGCAGCTGGGTCTTTTGTAAGTGTATTGCGTAAATCAACTTAAAGCATGATTGTTACAGTAAAAAGGTGGCTTTAGTATGTTTTTCATATGTTAGTTTTTAATTTCAATGTAAGTTTTGTATGATTATTACGAATGGACACAAACTAAACTCGAGATATATATCCCCTAGCTAGAGAAAGAAAACATTACCTAAGCAACAACAATAGATTTATCCAAAAAAGTTTTGTGGACCTATTTGCAGGTTGTGCAACTCAAGCATGACCAAAGGTTTTCCCCGTTTTATGTTCACACATTTCCTGCCATTTCCATATTGTTTCCTGCACGATCGAGTTAGTCAACTTAGTTATTTGTTTCTCAAAAAAATGCTACCGAATGGTGCAACAAAACCGAACATGGCAAAATCCATATGTCATTTAGTTTCAAATATCACCAACGCTAGCTAGATCTAGGTTACACGACAGTAACAACAACAACAACAACAACATTACCCAATCCCTACCGGAGCGGGGTATGGGGAAGGTAAGATGTAGACAGTCTTGCCTCTACTCAAAGGTAGAGAGACTGCTTCCATAGGGACCTCCGGCCAGAGGGGAAGAATGATAAAAATGTTAGGGTTACACGACAGTAACCCTAAGCTAAAGAAGAAAAACCGTTCATATATATGCATCAAAGTAAAAATATTACCAAAAACATGCAATTTAAAATTTGTTCCTTTCTTTTGGAATGGCGGGAGGAAAAAAATAAATAAATTCTGTTCGTTAATTGTCTATATCCATCATTTTTGTTCATCAACTATTATTTCTCATTTCTTATTTACAGTTCACATTGAAACGAGTAGATGGGACAACGATCGTGTTTTTTTTTTTTTTTTTGAAGTCATATAGATAAACCTTAGGAAATAAGAAATTAATGCAGAGTGATATTGATTATAAGGTTGACGTTGTACATTATATATAAGTATGACTTATTGTTAGTTGACATTTATTTAAAAACTCATTTTCAATTTGCCAAAGTCCAGATACATGGAATTATACCATGTCATATGAGGTTGACTTGTAAGTGGATTACGAAATCAATGTTGGTATATACCATCATATATGGACACACGTACGGAGGTTAAGCATTTGATCATTTAAAAAAACTAAAATCCTGTTCACATTCGATCTTACCTAGAACATGGATGTCATTAGCAGGCCTGCCTAGCTAGCTTCTCATCATATATGGAGTATTAATTAAATCTTCATAATTCTCTATATCATTTTGTACAGTTACTCATATATAGTATATGCTAGCTACTGCGAAATGAGAGTTTTTGAGTCGTCAAACGTACGTGAAGGGAGTTTAATACACCTATTATGGGTCGATGACCCATGGTCGATCTGGCTGTCTTAATTGGATACTTGAAGAAGAATTGAAGCTTTCAGAAAACGGATATATAGTAAAATGATGATTCGTTTGAGTTTATGAAGTTGAATTGGTGAAACAAACTAGACTTGCAAATAGGATAAGTGGATAACATATTAGAATTCGGGTTCTAAGGTGTCCTTTGTATAAAGCATAAGATCCTACCCTCTTTGCTCAATTAAATAGAAATTTAAAGTGATACATAATCATCTATTCCCGACCTAATAAAAAAAAAAGTTATACCCTTTCTTACACGACCACCTCCACCTCCACCACCAACAGCCATACACCATCAGCGCTACCACCCATAGCCCGCCGGCCACCTCTAGTCCTATCCAGAAATCTTGATTTTTGTTTCAATTTTGATATTTTAGTTTAATTTTATAATAATGATTAAAGAGACTTTTTTAAGATATCCATCACCGGTGCATCATGCATGTTAGGCTAGCGACTCAAAATGGGTCCGCTCAACAACTCCTCCACATCAGAGGTTCGGTCCGATTCTCACTCATCATTTATGTTGTCAAGCATTAACAGTTCTTTCAAGACTCCTTTTTTTATTCCTTTCAACAAAACACAATTTCATCTTGCAGATTAGGAATTGTCTCTAAACCGGTGTTACCTCTATCTGTGGGTTCCATCTCAGTTAACCGCCCTAAGACTGTGCTAAGCCACCACCTTAGAGATTGTGCCGATGTAGTTATTTTCCAGTTACACTTTTCTTGTGTTTCATGTATTTGACTGGTTTGGTGATGAGATCGAGTTTGTCCTTTTGGGATATTCAAAGGTAAACTTAGTTCCCTTCCTCTATTAGATCCATTCTTCTGCCATCAAATTCATGTCTGGCAAACGGGTCTCTCATCAATGATAAAACTTAGAGTTTTCATAGAATGAACAAGGTGGTCGTTTGTTTTCATGTTTTTGCATAGTCAATTGATGCTGTTCATGGCCATATTTCAAAGCAAGGCTAATCGATCCATGAATCAATAATCTTTAATTTCTTGAGATTTATATTTTAGGTTGTTTCATAGTGTGTTAGCAAAGCAGTTCCGTAATAGAATGTAAAGGTTATAATGATATTTAATGAAGTCTCATATAATGACCATGACCCCTCACATAACACCAAAAATGGTATAGTTAGCTGGGTTTATATATATTCCTATTATTAAAGCAAAAGATGCTATAACAATTTTAAACCATGGTCACACAATTGCCACACATTATAAACTCCTGTCTTTTATTGTGGCTGCTTTTTCTTATTTTGATGCAGACTAGGCAGGTTGGGCTGCAGCAGAGGGCTCCGTTGGTTGGGCTGCAGCAGTGTTCTCCGTTGGTTGGGCTGCACTAGCTTCCGCAGGTTGATCAGCGGTGGTCTCAGTGGGTTGGACCGAACTAGACTCAGTGGGTTGATCTTCACTGGTCACAGTGGGATGGGCTGCGATGGTCTCAGTGGGATGGGCTGCATTGGACTCAGCAGGTTGGTCAGCAGTTGATGGTTCAGGTGCGGTTTCAGGGGTTTTGATGGTTCCAACCTTAGCATACTTGCTCATGAACTTATACTCCCAATCAGTTAAGGCATCAAGTTCAAACATGCCAAGACCAGTGAGGTCACCTGTCAAGTCTTTCTCTTCAAAGGACATTTTTGCAAGAGCTCTGCTAGCATCTTTTCCAGCAAACAATGCATAAGGACCACCTGGTCCATAAAACATCCTGAAATAAACAACAATTAGCATTAGCAATTCTGAAGTTAATATTTCAATAAATAGTCACAAGTTTTAATGAAATCATATTCGGGATATAGCAACAACAAAAAAAATTACTCATTCTAAGTACACCAAATATAATAATAAAAAAGGGATTTTAGTCGCCTTTGTGTAATTACAACTTCAGAAAAATGTTTATTATGTGTATTGTAATATTTCTTAACGTTTTCATGCAAAGATATTTGCTATAATCAAGTCATTTAGTTATCCGGTTTGACTTCCACTGTGCCACAACTCAATAGCTTGCACATACATACACTCACTTAACCATTTGGCAAGTCAACTATCGATCGTAAATGGTAAATGAAAAGAAAAAAGAAAAAAGAAAAAAAAGAGTACATTAAACTTGCATGACCTTTTCTTTTTCCTCTTCATGTTTTTGTTTTAACCTTTTTTCGGAATTTTAATTTGTTAGTCAATGATTTTTTTTATCTAAAATTTAACCACCTCCAAGGTGGCGAGTGGTTAAAATCTTGGGATATTTACAAGGTGGCCAGTGGTTAACATCTTGGGATATTTACAAGAGGTCTCAGGTTCAAATTAAACCACATTAATTACAATCTTGGGGAGGTCAAGGTAGGGTTCGAAAACGGCACGAGAAATCTAGTTAGGTAGCATACATATGAGTCAATGGACTCGCCCTCCCTAGGCAACCTCAATTAGAAAATCCTCATCAGTTGTTTACCCCAAAATCTGAAATTTCATAAAAAGGTGGGAACACAATCATTTCATCTCCAGCAATATAAACCTCTCCAATACAAGGTAAAAGTGTAATACATCAATACATATGAGCTCATCAGCTTAGCTTATTTTCAGGTTTATCGGCATCACATCTTTTGTGGCTTATTTTTGGTCTTAGGAGCTTATTTTCAAATTTTAAGTCATATTGTCAGAAATTAAGTCACATCAAATACGTTTATCAAAGATAAGCCAAGCGGAAATAATTAAGCTAATAACCCTGATTCCCTGAATATAATTAAGCCAAGTCAAACATACGTACAGTACTACCATAACAGAACATTTATTTGTATAAACAGTAATTACCAAATTTAAATATAGTTTTAATCTTAAAAGTAAAACTTGTAGCTTTGAATTATACTTTTGATGATGATATGTATAGATATATATAAATACCTGCTTTGAGAGACATCATAGATCTGACCTTTGATAGCCATAAGAAGAGGCTTCTTGGGATCATTACCATCATACTGTTTCAACTCTTCGGGTGTAACTTCTCCGAGCTGAACCGGTGGAGGAAGAGGTTCCATCTCTTCAAACGAACTTGACCTCTGTGGTACATACTGATCAGACCCACCAAACAAACTGGTGACAACATAGTACGCGGCCAGACCCAAAGCAACTACCGTAAAGAAAGTGGTTGGGGACAGCCCTGTATATGCTGTTATGGCTTCTTTCAAAGCTTCCAACATCTTCTTTATGTGTGTCTGTGTGCTTGTAACTTGTAGAGAGAGAGAGATATGAGGAGGAAGACGGAAATTTGTTGGTTGGGTTATAAACTGGTCTGCCTAAATTATAACGACAAAATATGTTCTTTATGACCCCTTATTACATTTGATAAACACAACCAACAAATTTCTGATATTGAATCGATAAAAATGATATTTGAATTGATAAAAATGATATTTATATAGTTTTAATGTAACTTTAGAATTTTAGAATTTATACTTTATTATCATTATAACAAAGATAAATGATTGTTTGAAATAAAAATGATTAGATTTAATTTGATATTAATAAATAGAAAATTTTTTTTAATAAATTTTATAATTAGTTTAGTTGATTTTTGAAGATTTTAGATGTTATTTTTAATCTTGAATTTTTTTAGTAGATAATTTCTAATGTTTTATAAACCAACCGGTTGGATCAAGTGGTTGGAACCCTTGTCTCTGTAAACAGAAATCAAGGGTTCGATCGTCATGTCTGGCAAGGTGGAATGTCTTTTTTTTTACATTTGGTAAAATCTCAACCTCTTTCATACACCATCGGAAACGGTATTAAGATTTAAAACCTGTAGAAGACGCCATCAGGTGTTACTTAAGTATTCCTATTATTTTTTTTGGTCTAATGTTTTACTAGTACGAACGATTTTTATATACCCCGCGAGTTTTCATTAACATATAAAATTATATATGTTTAAAAAAGATTCGGTCCATAAGTAGAGGAAATAAATAGTAAATCAAAATCTAGAAAAATAAATTAAAGTAAAAGGATTGGTCAAAGAGAGGCATCGGACTAGCGGTGGTCTGATTTGACAAAACTTCCTCGCATAGGTGAAAGTCCAATCACCCACTAAATATCGGGCTCTAGGCAAAAAGCCAAACAAGATGGCTTGAAATATCAAATATGCCATGTAATTTTATATGCATTAAAACTTTATAAGCGTCAAACACTCAAACATTTCAAAGCAAAATCAATAATATAATGTAAAAATAAAGTTTTAAATTTGCTCCCTGAGATGGGTTTCTTGGTCCTGTTCCTACGTGCTTGTTCATGAATCTTCCGCATGATTTGATCTTTCCAAATTAGTTTTTGAAACATTTCAAATAAATACTATTATTTGTGGCAAATGTTGATAACCGGCACTTCAAACTGCTATCCATAATATGAAAACATAACCGACTTACTCAACGTTTGTAGCTATGGGATGCCCAAGCTTTAACCCAGGAACTTGTATAGGATTATTAAATTTTGTATTCCACAAAATAGTCAATTAGATGTGCCTCATACATTGTAATTTATATTTATTTGAAAATATAATGTCGCACAATAAATATGAGACGGCTTGTAAGCTTTCTACAAGTCTATAATGGCATGCTGTTGATAACATTGCACGTTTACTAAATAAAATTATGTCATTTTAATTCAAATTTATGGTTTTCCTTTCTCTATATTACCATCCAGTTATATTAAAATTAAAATAGAATAAATATTTGTCAATATAGCATTGCTCAAATAATAATGAATATTAAAACATTGCAATAATAGCGAAGTTCACACTACACTATATTTATGTGAATGTGAATCCTTAAAGAGTTAAAGTGTTTTCTAACAACAATTAATCTACAGAATTGTCTCAGAGTAATTAACATCAAATATTTACATTTTTTGGATTTGTAATTCTATTATAAAATATAAAAAAAGTTAAAAAAGTTAATATTCTTGGATTTGTAATTCTATTATAATATAACAAAAAAAAGAGTTAATATTTCAAGGCGTATACGGTTACATGCCTTCGAGGCTTGAAATTTATGAAAGATATTGTTTTTGGTCTCAATTTTAATGTTCTCAATGAGAACATTACATTATTTAAATTGTCAGGTAAAGTTTTTTATTTTTATATTACACTATTTTTTCTACTCCTAATTAGCTATCTCACATTCCCACCTAGCTAAAATTGGAAGCCTAGAATGGCAATTGGAAGGTAAAGTGTGCCATGTAATGGCCGGAAGACAGACAAAAGAAGTTAAAATGATGAATGGTAAATTGGTAATCACAAGAATCTAAATGGCACGAGTAACCTTTAAGTAATTAACCTAAAGTAATAAATCAGTTAAAGATTATATTTTCTTCATCAAAGTTTTATTATCCACAGAAAAAGTTCTCAATTTAAGATATACAAAACTTTGGTTACCATGTAACAAATCTTACATCTATACTCCTTAATAAAAGGACTACTCTCTCTTTTTTCTCAAAAAAGTCACCTGATCTTACTATTTTGCCCCTCACTTCTATATACTAAGGCTAACTCCAATGGGTAAATGCCAATACAGTTTGCAAACTGGAAATCAATACGCCAAGATTGGAGACGCAGTATGTTACTCAAAATGCCAATACAGTTTGCATGTAGGCATATTGATCCAAAAATTGAAAAGTGGGCCTATATTAATGACACATTTGTTTTTTAGTGGAGATTTTTGACCGTGAAACAAGAAATGAATAATGTTTTATTTTATTTTTTTTTGTCTTTTTCCCACTTTCGACTCAAGATTCTTTTTTGCATGACAATTTTTTTTTAAATACGAACTTTTCAAAATTTTAAAAAATTTGATACGCTCCTATACAGTAATTTTTTCAAAATTTTTATTTTTCCATTTCAAAACTCTAT
>JAOEHQ010046874.1:0-11222 GCA_025447715.1 Asclepias incarnata
GAACAATATAGGAGGTTGAAAGCATTTAGACATTTTGGATCATTTTAGACCTGTTCACCTCATTTTTTATGATCCATATTCTAATACATCTTTAGGCCAACTGGCCAACTCATTTGTCCCGTTAGAGGTAAGACATAACTCTTTCAACCCATTTCTAGGTAAAGGGGTTAGTATTGACTTCTCCAGTATATATGGATAGCTTATATACTATTATTATGGATAGCTTATATATTTTGAATAAATATATTAAGCAATAGGAAATAACAGTCTATATATGAAGATGAAAGGTAGAAGCAATTACTATTAAATGTTGATTCATCATTTACATCATACACCAGCAGGATACCCATGGCTCCATGGTAGTAAGTTGCAAAATACTAAAATTAGTGTAAAATACACCATATTAAGACAAGATGTCATGTCATTCAAACCGACATATGATATTTAATAAGTACTCGTAAAAATTTAAGGATAATATGCATACAGTAAAAAAGTCATAGATGCATATGGAAAGTGCATGTACACTAAAAAGCTCCTAAAAAACATTCATAGTCTATATGTGGACTATTTGTTGGCAAATCATACAAAGCTTTTATATAGCTTAACGATCATACTGGTTAATTCAGTGGTTACATTAAACTTGAAAGGCCTTGCTTCCAAACTCCCGTAACAAAGATAAACAATCAATCATTCTTAAGCTTTTATATCTATCGTTTTGTAAGTTAATTGAAAAAATCGATACCCAAGGGTGTGTGGGAGTATACTATTGAAAGCCTGCATACAATAGCTAAAAAAGATTAATATGTTTTTTTTATTTCAAGAATCTTTACTCATTACTAATTACTAATACTATATACTTGATCTAAAACAGCTTAAAGCCTTCTATTCTTACTGCAGCCACATCCCTCATATGAACTCAATATCAAGTTAATCTTAAATGAACACACAAGTATGATTTTTGATATAAGTTACCTTTCCAAAAATTGAACTGAACCAAAACATAAACTTTATCATATGCACGTGAAGAAAACAGTATCACTTGTTAAATTATTAAACCGTTTGAAAAGAATCACAATGACACCGGTTATGGGCAACATTATTTCTATGCAAATAATCAAACTAAGCATCAATATAGTTAAATTATTAAACCTGGTACCTGATGCATCAATATGAAATCAGTGATGTTGATCTGATTTTGAACTTCCTGAAATATTTATGAGTTGTATGTATTATGTAGTCTTTGATGTAAATAATAGTCACTCCAGTCCAGTTTCATTATTTCAAGCAGAACTTTGTATATTGACTTTTTAGCCGAAGAAACAAAAATAGAACATCCCGTATAAAAGGAGCATTTTGCATGCCTAGAAGAACATTTTAAGATCTATAATATTTCTCTCTATAAGATTGTAATTACAAATTGTTTGATAGAGATATCTCTTAAAGGTGGGAAAAGGGGCGGGCCAGGCAGCATGAGTGATGGGTCAAAATGGGTAACTATTTTGTACGGGTGGGTCGGATGTGTTAGACCCAAACACTTTTTGTAACTAACCAGTACGTCAAAATATCATTACAAAGAACTTATTTGTTAATAAATTGATTCAGGATGTTTTGTGCCTTAAATATTCACTGGGGTGACATTTGACTCCCTTTTAAATTACTGTAAGATTTTATTTTTATTTTACCCATTTAACGTGTTAGAAATAATATATAAGCTGAATCTGCCCATTAAGGAGTGATTTACATGTGGTTATTTTGACCCATTTATACAAATATGGGTCGATTGTGTTGTCTTAGCTCTAACGGGTCAAAATAGGTAAAGCTGAAAGGAAACACGTGTAAAAATGGGCCGGACAGGCCAAACGGGTAAAATGGTTACAAAACCAATTAAAATGCATTAGTTCTTCTATATCATTATTTTCATAACGTAGGTTTTTGGTAATATCTAAAATATAATTTATTTACAAAACTTAAATATCAATAACAAAATGTTTGCTTTCTGCCAGGGCCAACCCGTTTATTTCCCAGATAAATTATCCTTTCTGACAAGTTATCCGACCAACCCTTTTGCCACCCCTAAAATAAATAGTTTGAAGCCGCAACTCTAGTATCTATCACGCTAACCTGTGAGTTCGTGTGATGTTGAAGCGTACTGAGCCCGATTAGCCTCTAACATAACCGAAAGCTCTTTTGCTGAATCAGAGATGATCGTAAACTGAGCTTCAAGATCTTTAATAACTTCAGACATGCTTGTTGGTCTTTGGTTCACATAGACCGTGAACCCTGGTGTTCCTTCACTTTTACTCCTTTCTTGATTTGTAACGGCATCTCCCTTCCCATTATTCACAACCTTCCCTGAACTCTCAGCCTTTGAAACCTCGAGATTTTGAGTTTTACTCGCCAAGGGTGGTGTTTCTAGTTCATGTTCGGAGTCTGTTTCATCCCCACTATCCGTTTCAAACTCATCATCATCGTCGTCGTCATCATCATCATTAACATCTTCGACTGTAACTTCATCTTTATGATCACGATTCACATGAATGTTTGATCTCCTATTCACTCTATGAATATGATTATGATCTATTTCAAATTCATGTTCGGTTTCCTCCTCAAGCTCTGGAATGCCTTCTTCTTCTCTAACTTGTTGTTCATCAAAAACACTTTGATGAATACTGTTTCTTGTGGAATACCCGTAATACTCCAAATACGAAAACGGGTTCCAAAAGAAATCCCATTGTGATGATCTTTGAGGCGAAGGTGGCGGTAAATTTGGTCTACTGTAATTAAAAATGGACGAAGGTGGTGATTGTGATTGCATACCAAAGAAACTATCAGCTGCATATTGGTAAGCATATGACTCGACTCTTGCTATTTCCGGTGACTCGGGTAGCCTTTCTTCAACAAAAACCGACGGGTTTCCACCTGATCTAAGATAGTTAACTCTTGGTTGTTCAATGGTGAATGAATTTGGTGAAATGGTGATGAATCTTGGTGCAGTTTTTTTGTTTGTTGGAAATGTTGGTGTGGCGAATGAGTCTAATGAGAATTCACGGGGTTCATCACCTTCTACGTAATCTTTAAGGGCTGCTGAAACTCGTTTAAGTGATTGAAGATAAGCTTTATGACCAGAAGCGAATTTGGTTCGTTGCTCAACAGCTTTCTTGATAAAGTTTTTTCGATCTTTACAAAGTTGTACTGCTTCTTCATCATCCAACTTTGATGAAGAACATCCCATTTCTTGATTTCACGAGTTCTTATATTTCGAATCAGAGGGTTTTACCAGATTCATATGGGATATTCAGGCCTGTTTCAATTCAACAAATGAGTCAAATAAAGAATGAAGTGCACAGGAGATTTTTGACCTTTTTCAAGGTCAAACAAATGGTGGGAATATGTTTTGTTAGGAGAAATCTTGATTAGTGTATCAAAACATACAAACCAACAGTTATGTGTCAAAAAGAAAATATGCTAAAAAATGAAAGACTTATACATTAAATGTAGATTTTGCATATGCAAATATTGACTTCCAAAGTCAAAATGTAGAAATGATTTTGGAAATTCATGAAGGTCAGGGAGCATAGCAGAACAAAATAACTTATTCTAAGGCTCTACATTAAGCTCAAAGCTGGTTGAGAAAAATTGTAAGATACACAGAAAAAACTTCTAAAAATGATAGCAATAAAAGAACTTATTAATGAAAATAATTAACTTAAAACAATATTAAAATAAAAATAAGAAGGAACGTACAGAAATTATCTTTTTTGGGACAAAGAAACAAAAGATAAAGTTTATAAGAGGTACAAGCTGCAGCCTTGCAGAGTTCATCACATGGGTGAAAAAATATACAAAACAAATAATTCAATGGTAAAAAGTATTTCTCAAATAGTTATAATTAATTAGCTTTTGTTAAAGCATTTACAGGAAAGAAAAAGAGAATTATTAGAACATTGGGAAGCTCCAAAAAAGAAAAAAAAATTGAAAAAATCTTAGTAATCATAACTTCTTCTTGACTAAAGCTTCTGCTAAAAAACCTTTAACAGTCATATTTTGCCAGAAAAATATATATAATATTGGGAATAAAAAAAATACTATTAAATTGGGGAAAATGTGTAAAACGTAAATAAATAATATAATCAAATCCCCATTTTGTAAAGATTATTTATGTCTAAAAAAGTTAAATATTTTTTATATATAATCATTTTTTAGCATTCTATTCTAACATATACATTTTAAAGATTAAATGGCTCTATATTATAAGTTTTTCAAGCAATAAGAATCATAGATATATTAAACTATATAAAATAAAAATTACCATTAAAGTTCTAAGAAAAATAGAGATACAAAACCAACAATATATATAGGTCAATCCTAAACTTAAAAAATAAAATAAAAATTCAAGATTGAAACTTTATTACCAAAATGAAGAAAAGGTGAAACTAATAAGTAAGCAGGTACTTATTTATTTATACATATGATAAACAAACGTGAAATAAGCTATAAAGTTTCATGCTTTAGAATATGAAATAATATTTCAAGAAACAGAGAAGTAATTAAACATGCAATTAGTGGAAGATTCTCACCTGGGTATTTCTTAATCAATGCTGGGCATGAGAAAGATTTGTGCTTTATGTGTTATTAGCTTCAAAAACACACACAAATACACACTTCTTGGTGTAAAACAAAAAAATAAATTTTTTTTTTTCAAGATTCTTGGAGATAGATAGGAAACAGAGGGGGGTCCAAGAAAACACACACACAAACACCCAAAAAACACATACACTTGGTGGTGTGTATGAATGTGTGTGTGTGTGTGTGTGTGTGAGAGAGAGAGAGAGAGAGAGAGAGAGAGAGAGCAACGGTCAAAACTCTGTTTTGGAGTGGGAACCAAAATAGCATGAAAGGAAAATTGGAAATCTTTTTTTGTAGAGAAATAATAATGAGGGTATGTAATTATGTATTTAATTTATGACTTTATGTAGAGTGTGAGGTACAAAATTTAATGCATTTATTATTATAGTTTTTAAAGTACCCATTATCGTATTGCAATTAAGGATTTTTGTCCTGAGAAAAAAAAGAGAAAAAAAAGATGTATAGTGAACTTTTATAAAGTTTTGATGTTTGGAGACCTAAAAATTAAAGGAAAGAATCAAATGAAGATAGCCAAATCCCACTCTTCCTTGTTATATTCCCATTAGTGCCCTTTTTTTTCTCTCTACCTTTCTAACTTATATTATTTTTTAAAATGACATAATTATATTAAATGAACGACCGATTAGCAAGATACTAGAAGTCAAATTACAAGAGTACAAATCTAGCAATCGACAAATTACAAAACTAGATCCTTCCCGGAACTTTGACTGCTAAGACCGCAAAAACGTTAAAAAAAACTTGTGCCAATTACAGTGGCAAAAGACACAAGAAAAAACCTCATCAACGAAGGTCGAGCCATCGGTTTTCAGTTCGCGATGTTTTTGATGCGATCCCAAACAAGCCCCGGGGAAAGTTACAACACAAGAAATAGCAGACAATAAAACCAACTCGAAAAACAAAGCAATCGAACAAACCAAAAAAATTAGAAGGCTAATAAAGGATTTTTTAATCCACTTGTCCCAACCGATGATAGTCTTCGTGCGTCTGTACCGGAACCAAAGAAAAGAAGAATTGATAATGGCATCCACAAGCACAACATCCCTTTTTTTAGATGGATTGAAAATGGTATCGTTCCTAAACTTTCAAAGCTCCCACCAAACAGTAAAAATGATGGTAATCACAATATCCTTAGTAATCTTAGCCTTATCCGTGTTTTCCACGAAGAGAAGAAAGTTGACAGGATCATAATGTGAAGGAAGGTTCAAGTTGAGCCACTTACGAATAGAATTCCAAACTCGTTTAGCAATGTTACGGTCCTTGAAGACATGAGATCTACAATCCAATATTGGTATTTTAAAAAAAATGGATAATCGATCCTTATTGATCTCCTAATTACTGGTATCAAGACTAATATAAGAAAAGATAAACCACGTAAAGAATATGTGATGAGATTTAAACCCTTGACCAACTAACCTTTACTTTTATACCGTATACTATCCACAATATTATATATTATATTATAATACAATACTACATATACACAATATATAATACAGTTATATATTGTCCATCTGTCATTAATTTATAAAGGTATGTGATACAAACAATACATTTAGAGAATGATATTCAATATCTTTTAGATTTCTAGATTATTGCCTTTTCATCTTTTTTAGTGTCTCTAACCTTGGATAGATTATCTTTAGGATAGAGGTAAGACTATTTACATCACACCTCTTACCCCACTTATGTTAGGATTTATTGTTGCATTTTTTTAGTGTAAACGGATGAGGTTTGTGCTCTTTAGTTTATTTAGGATGATGAATTTTATTTTTTTTAACTTAAATATATACAGTTTAACCAAATATTATTCGTGATGGTTTACTAACTGTTTTTTTGATTACCTCAAGATATTAGCTACTGATGTTTGAACTTGAAATTTTTTACAAACAAATTATATTTTCTTACAAATTTTAATGAAGAAATCAAATTTTCTGACCACCATAAAGCATCTCCAAGGTTTGAACTTTGTAGTTCGTGCCTTTCTATAAAATAAAAACTAAAATGGTTATGGTTGCTAGAAATCCTAAAACACAAAGTCACAAATCCAACTAAACACGAGCTATTAATTCTTGTTCTGAATCATTACATATTATCACAATTTTCTTTTACCAAGTTTTTGATAAGATCGTCTAAATACCTTCCCTTTCTATCTCATTAGTCATTACTAACATTATTTTGAATATGGTCCATGTTAAGGTTGTACGATTGTATGAAAACAAAATTTTGTATTCCCGTTTGTTTTGCCGATACATTACTTATTCAAAGTTCACTCGTATTGATTTGGTACTCCTTAAAAAAATTAAAGTTTTCTTTTCTGCAATCTAGCCTACTTCATTTATATATAAATCTAGCAAAAAAAGGTTTGGATCGGAAAAAAAAAACTCTAACCCCATGGGCCTATAGTCCTTCAGAACTGACCATTTCCCGTAAAACCAACTTCAAGTCTTCAAGCAATGAGCATGTCTCTTGATACCATCTTTTGAAATTAAGAACAAATTCAAACCTGTAACTTATTTCTAGCAAAGTCTCCCATCAATTTATATATAAACTATTGCCTTTTGAAACATCATCATAATTCTTCATATAACATTGTTTATAGGGGAAATGGTAAAGTTTTGCCTTTTGAAACATAGTCAAAGCAATATTTCTTCATATGACATTGTTTATTGAGGAAATGATAGTGCTTATAAATATAAATATAAATATAAATATAAATATAAATATAAATACTTTTGACAACACCTATCATATATGTGTAATAGTTAAGGAGTGATTATCTTAAAGAATGATATGTTTAAAAAAAAAGCTTGAAAATATAACATGAAACTTTTTATAAGTTTACTCCTCATTAGACCCATGACAAACAAAATATGTACTATGTATTTGTTTCTAGAAAAATATTAATATGGAAAAAGTATATATATATATATATAGCATGTTGTTCAAAAACTTAACTTTTAAATGACCGGTATATTTCCACAGCTTAAATCTTAATTAATACTTAATACTTAGCTTATGTATTTAGTCAAACTTTTTATTTATATAATTAAATCATTTAGTTTATTTTAACTTATATATTTTTTAACTTTAATTATGAAAATGACAAACATGTTTTATAAAAAATAAATGAACTTTTTTGTAATTTAAAACACACATAATGTATTATGAACTAATTATACGTTAGGTTATTCTTAAAAAACTAAGTTATTAATATTATTGATAATCTATTTAAAAAATATTCCGAAAAGATGAATGTAACAAATCGTCGTATTTTCTCCACTATTAAACCACATGCGACAATCATCATAAAAAATCATTGAATAATGCTAATGAATAATATCTACTCCAGCTGCATAGCGCGAGCATTAGGCTAGTCAAGGGCGTAGCTTATTAAGGGCGGAAGGGGGCGCCCGACCCCCCGATTTTTTTTTTGCGATGTAGGGGTATATAGTTTTTGTGTAGAAAAATTTCGGTATAATCGGTTTCGACCCCCCATTTTAATAGCGTTAGGAAAAAAATAGCGCTAGGGAAAAAAAAATTTAGATCCCAACCCCCACTGAAAATTTTCAAGCTTCGCCACTGAGGCTAGTTATATAAAACGTATAAATTATGCGTTAAGATCCATCAATTTATACGTTGTGGGATTAGACATTTACAAAAATATGGGTAGATTTTGTGTATTTAGTTATGTAGTTGTTTTTTGAAAAATCAAAAAATATAATGGATAAAATTACGATGTGTATTATATATAGGAGTGTAGTTTGGTAAATAAGTCTAATGTTGAATGGCGATATTGTAACACGAGTCGGAAAGTAATGGGGAAGAATTTGCGAAAAGCAAAAGAAAGTTGGGTATAAAGCAAAAGAGGGAAAATAGGAGGTCCTACGAGCCCCCCTTTTATGCATGCATCGTCGGACGAGTCTCGATGAAAACGACCCTTTTAACTTATCTTATATTAGAGTGTATTTGGTATCGGGCGGAAATAGGCATGACCAGCTGTATGTACGGGAAGAAAGAACGGAAGCCCGGCGGCGTGATCTTACGACATGGAGGAGAGGGGCGACGATCGGTAGTAGGGAAAATGAGTCTCAAAATTTGATACGAGCGATGTGTGAATATATATCGCCAAATAGATGTTTGTTGCAAGATAGTTAAGATCGAAATTTTATTCAAGATTGTTAGTGGTTTTTTTTTAAATCGAAATTATAAGATTAACTCGAGATCAAAAGATATTATTAATATATATAGGTTCTAATATTTGTTAAACCAAATGAGTCCTCAGTCCATTTGGTAAACACTAAATTTAACCCATTACTCAGTATTATATACTCCTTTCGTCCTATTTTGAATTTTGGAGTCTTTTTATTTCAACGTTAACCGTAAATATATTTGTTTGAGTTATATAATACATGATGGAAATTATATCAATGAAAATACATTTAAAACCCAATCAATTCATATATTTTACATCAAATATTATATAACATAAACAAAAATATTTACGGTCAAAATTGAAATATAAAGACTCTAAAATTGAAACTAGGACATTTAAATTAAGACGAAATGATCATTATGTAATGGTATTGAAGGGAACTATATGATATTACACCTAACTTCATTTATTTCCTGTTATATCGATCAACCTTTTGAGATTGTATCCGAAAATTGATAGAAAAATGGGGCCCTATCCAACTTCACATTTGATCTACCAAATTTAAAGGCCTAGCTAGCTTAGTACTATATTTGATGATGATGATGTATCTATCAAGTGGTTGTGACCACGAAGGACGAATACATATACTCCGTATCTTCTTTCAAAATAACAAAGAAATTCATACATACGTGTTTCAGGGTGATTTAAATCTATATATTAAAATCATTAGCTTATGAATTAGAAGATAGAGTAAAACCTATATTTGATAATTAACCAAGCGATAATCTGTTGTTGCACAGTATTAGAAACACAAGGTTTTTTCACAAACATCATATTTCTGTGCATATGATCCGAACCACCGTTTGAGTCACCATTAACTGGCTGAACCAGTGAACCCACCAACCTTACTCGCCTCGACACAACTGTCTAACCACATGTGAAACCACTAATCCTTGACTCCTTGGTTTGTACATATCTGGAAGAAAGTATTCAATTTAGTTGAGTTTACCCGGATGACAAAAATAGACTCCTTTATATTCACCCTTATATCTAATTTCGTACAACTTATATGCGTAACTAGCTTCTCCATGTGCAGCAATTTCGCTCAATCCAAAAAAGAAAAAAAAAGGTTCACGAGGCAATTTCTTGTTTAACTTGTTTCACTCATTCCATTATCTTTGAACAACCTCTAATTTCGTTTATGTGTCTCCCCCAAAGTGATGTTATATCTAGGAGACCTTAAAAGGCATAGACAATAATCATCAAAGATAACCTTCTAATTAGATAACCCAACTCTGAAAACTGCAAGGAAGCCGTCAACTTTTATTTCTAAATGTTTAGCGAACATAGCTTTGTCCCAAATTCTAATGATACTGTCGGGTTTACCAACGACTTTGTAAAAGCCAAGTTGAAATGATAACGTCCCTATATATAGAGATAAGGCAACACTCTTGAAAGGAAGTTCGTGTTGTTTTTGAAGTAAATGTGTCTAATCCAACTCCATTTTTCCTCGAGATGTTATTCAAAGAGTCTATGAGTTTTAATGAAGCAATTTCCTTCTGGATTTTCCCTTACTTAAAATAGTTAGCTTGCAATGAAACATGGGATAATGAATGTTGTGAGTTGGAAATTGTTTTATTTTTCTAGTGGGCTTAAAAGAGGAATGGATTAGGCTTTTGAGAAGTTAAGATTAGTCCAAAGAAATGAAGACAATAAGACTTTCTTTTGTAAATATAGCAAGATTTACTTTTTACAAGAGAAATAAAAAAACCGAAATAAAAATAACTTATGATAATATGTATAAGCATTACTTATCTATACTATTATATAAACTATCAAACCCCCCCCCCCCCCCCACCCCCACCCCTCTTCTTCTTTTTTTCTTCCCAAATTACAACTTTAAAGTACCCAAAATACCCGTCTCCGTTACTTATTAATTCAAAATCTCCACTTGATATAATTATAATACCCTTAATGAAATTAATTTACAACATCAACTTCTTAACTCCTAGAATAACTACACTACCCCTTTTACATCAATAGCCTACACTACTCGCCGCTACCACCACCACCACCATAACCGCCGCACCGTGCGGACATTCGTCTGGTTTAGTTCTAAACAAGTAGGGTTGGATCACTTAAAAAAAAACACTCTTTAAGGCTTCTTAGGAATGAAATATTAGCATTGGACTAATGAAAAGTACACAAAATGAGTTTGAGTATTAGTTAATTTATATTAGCAATGGACTAATGGGTTCTAATATGTTACATTGTGTATAACTATCTGATTATCATCTTTAAGGCTTCTTAGGAATGAAATATATAAATAGAAATGGTTGTTACACATCCATTACATTTTCAGTTAATGTGTTGTTCATTCCCAAAACCATCTCGTGTTTTATTTATGTCAACCTATAATTGG
>JAOEHQ010046875.1:0-11220 GCA_025447715.1 Asclepias incarnata
TATGTATACGTAATTTATTTATTTTTAGATCTGAAGTCGTTGATGGAAGAAGTCGTAGATGGAAGAGGCAGGGACATAGATTGAAAAAAAAGTATTTGAAAAAAAAGTATTTGATTTTTAGATCTTCGGTATGTAACTCAATTTGTTGTGTCAAGAAAGCAAAGAATCATTTACTGTGTCAAGAAAGCTTAAATAAAAAAAAGATTTCTGAGGAACCTCAGATTTCTGTGGAACCTCATATTTCTGGGGAACCTCAGATTTCTGGGGAACCTCAGAATTTCTGAGGAACCTCAGAATTTCGAGGAACCTCAGATTTTTGAGGAACCTCAGAATTTCTGAGGAACCTTAGAATTTCGAGGAACCTCAGAATTTCTGGGGAACCTCAGATTTCTGGGGAACCTCAGATTTCTGAGGAACCTCAGAATTTCTGAGGAACCTCATAATTTCGAGGAACCTTAGATTTTTGAGGAACCTCAGAATTTCTGAGGAACCTCAGAATTTCGAGGAACCTCAGAATTTCTGAGGAAACCTCAGAATTCTGAGGAACCTCAGATTCATGAGGAAACCTCAGAATTTCTGAGCAACCTCAGATTCATGAGGAACCTCAGAATTGCTGAGGAACCTCAGATTCATGAGGAACCTCAGATTTCTGAGGAACCTCAGAATTTCGAGGAACCTCAGATTTTTGAGGAACCTCAGAATTTCGAGGAACCTCAGATTCATGAGGAACCTCAGAATTCTGAGGAACCTCAGATTCATGAGGAACCTCAGAATTTCTGAGGAACCTCAGTGATTAAATGAACATAGATTTTTAGATTTTTATAAAATTTAATATATATAAAAAGTATTTGAATTTTTATAAACATTTGATTTGATTTAATAACAATTGATATTTTCTAGCATTTTTATACCTTTTGATTTATACCATATAAATCAAAAAGTTTATTATTAAATTTTGGTATTTTAAATTTTCTAAAATCCGTGCTAACTTAACGTATTTGAAGACACCTACTTATTTTAAAATTCTATTACATAACAATATATTACATAACTTCAGCTCAAATATTATTTTCTTCCACGTATTAAATTATTTCTTTCACCTAATCGGATATAATAAAAACAAATTTATTCAAAAAGCCCGCCTTTTGGCGGGATATAAATCTAGTATTATACATAAGTAAATGACAAAGTTCTACTTTGTCTTCATTCTCACAAAAGAGGTATAAATTGTTACGTATACGTACATCAACATCAACACTCTTGCTATCAATTCTACTCTATGTATGTCCAAGATATTTTGCAATCTTCCCTCTTATTTTCGACAAAGAATATGCACCCTCAAGCAATTAATGAAACTATGTTCTACTTTGTCTTTCACAAAAGAATTACAAAGAAGATCTAATATAGAGTAGTTGTGCTATAATGACCAACAAATGTTGAATACTATGTTTATAATAAAATGGTAAAGAATTCACTTGACACATTTCAATGATAAATCATTAAATTGGCAAAAATGTCATTTTAATCATTTCAATTGAATTCTAAAGTTTGGTGGATTTGGAGGCTAATCATTTGTTTTGTTTTTCTTCTACCACTTATCATTGCCTACGCACCATATGGTAGGTAAAGCTTAAACATATATATATTTACAAACTACAATTGTACTTCTTGTAAAGTAAATTTAAAAATAAAATTTATAAGCTTCGATTAGTATATGCAGCAAAGATGATGAATGCCAGCCATCGGTTTTGGAATGTATAAGACACGGTTATATAAAAGTTATGGTTGTTATGTATTGGTTGAAAATTTAAAGATGGAAAAAATTGGAGTTTCGTCACCAGAAAAACAAAGTTTTGTCTGAAATTCGCTGGAATCCGATCAAAAGTACCATACTTGTATAAAGTTTGAAAGTTCATTGAGTATATAGGTCAATAAAAAAGTACACATGCAATTGTACAAACCGAAAAACATGCTGGCATTTTAGGTTTTTAACCCGCTCTATAATATAATACTTTTATAGTTGTATATCTTTCCTACATAGTTGTATAAGGATCGATTATTGTAAACCAGGTGTTGCCATTGGCGTGCGCATGCCAATGATATTCTAGCCTACTTGCCTCATATTTCTCTTTTATCTACCACTTGTTATATCTTATAGAAAATTCGATGATGCAATCCTTACTAATATACTATGTTAGATATTTAAGAAACCATTAATTCAACCTCTTGTGGTTCTAATATATGATATATGTTAATAATGTGATATGTGTGCACCTTCCTTAATTTGTTAAGGGTTCAGACATTTGTACCAACACAATTGCAAACACTAATCATTTTGGAACAAAATTGAAGAATGAAACTAAAAATAAAAAAGACCCAAAACTACAACATAAACTCTTTGCTCATATGTTATCAAAAAAGTAAAATCGAAAGTAACCCCTTGTATCGCATTGGTGCCTACACAACCACCTTACAAGGTTTTAGTGTACCGAAGTAAGTGCACCTCAACGGATACCACCACATGGAGTCGATTAAATCCGGTCTGAGACGAGGAGTCGAGGATAGAAACCATACTAATTTTTGTTAGGCTCCACCACAATAGGGCCCCATATAAGCAGTGACATGTGGTCAGTTGATCTATACCAAGTAGTTATTCATATGTTATCATGTAATATTACCTATGATAAGTGACAAATTAGGCTCAAAATATTGAACTACTTTTATATGATTTCAAAATGCTCTTACTAATCTTGGAGTTTCAACATCAATCTCTCAGTAAATGAGAAGATGTAGTTTCGAGTAACGTTTGAAATAAAACAGTCTATAATACTTCCCCAAGTCAACTAGTCAAGTAAGTAAAAGTTGAGATAAAAAAAAAAGTGGGTGTCACCTTATTAAGCTGCACTTTGGTATGTTTTATCATTTATGGTACACATTTCAAATTTCAAATAAGCTCATAAACTAACAATCCCTTATGTGGGTTTTGGCTCTAATGAGCATGTGATTTAAGAGCGGGTGAAGTGATAAAACGCTTTAACAGCTAAAGCGCTTTATGGGCTCACAAAAATACAAATTTGAAACACAAATTGAAGAACTAGACCCTCCCTAAAATGTATGATGGGTTCATTATGAGGTGTAGGTAAACCTAGGACATCAACATAATTGGCATTGTTATTATAGAGGTAATTCTTCCACAAACAATTTCACCCTCCACACCACAGGGGCGGATCTCTTTAAGGGCCTGGATCCCCGGGCCCCTTCGTTTTTTCGTTTCGTAGTGTTATTTTATCCGTATTTCGTTTGAAAAATTATTTTTCTTAGTATTATTTTTGTACTCCGTGACTTTCGGCTCCCTCCGTGAATTTTCTCAAGATCCGTCACTGGCCTTCCACAACATTACCACTGCATTAATACGATTATACATTCAACTTTGATTGTTGTTCTTTTAGTGGTGTACGAATCCCCTTCCTTTATTAGAAGTTGATTTTATGACCTAGCGACGTTATCTAATTTTAAATCAAATCAAAGTACATTATCTTCAACAAAGTTTAAAGTGTAGAAAAAAAATAAATAAGTTTAAAGTGTAAAGCCTTCTCAAAATCATTCAAAACAAGCCCAATTAGTAGATTTTTACATAGGTATTACAAATTTACAATAAGTCAATAACACCAATGTGAAGCCCATAAGTGGTCAAATGGTCACCGAGACACCGACTATTGAAATAAATGGGCAGAGAAACTGAAATCAAGTCTTGGTAAGGACCCCCTTTATGTCTACCACATCTTGTTTGTTATACCCATGTCAGCTTTCTTGCTTTTGTCTCTATCAACCACGTGAAATTCACCATGTCACTCAATATATTTCTGCGATTTTTCATTTATTTACCATGATATACTAGATTTAGTACTCGTGTTAACACACGAACACCTCAAGGTAAAGTTATGTTGTTATTCTGTTATATTTGACAAGGGATTAGATAAAAAAAAACAAATACACATTGATAACTTTATAACGACCCGATAGTTAGCAATGTCTTCAAAATAGATAACATTCACCCATTTTCATATAAATGGTTAGCAATGACTTATAGAGCATATCAGTTTAACAATGGAGATATTAACAGAAGTTTGTTAAAACATTTGGTCCTTGAGAAACACGTGCGGGGCATGGCATGATGTATATTAATCATGAGTTTGATTCTAAAGAGTTCGTTTATTCCTTCCAAAATGGTGCCGATCATCAAGCTGGACTTTGTTTAAACTATTTTTGCAGGGCTAGTAGTGAAACTTGGATTCTTATGGTGAAGGTTAACCTTTGATAATAGCATCATGGTTAAGGAATCGTACTTTTACACCCAAATAAAGAACAGATCACTTGTTATGGAAAACAAACTTAGGCTCATCCCGTATGCGAAAAGTGGTGCTTGGATGTTTAACTGTGTTTTCAAATGTTGCTGCTTTATCCCACAAAATTTATGTGCTTCCGAAAGCATGTCATCCTCAAAATTTATGTTAGCTTGAGAATTGGTAGCAACTCGGAAGTGAAACAAAAGATTGTTCGACCTGATTTCATAACGCTTCCTAGAACTACAAGCTAGGCAATTTGTTCTCAGCATGTGTAAGCTACATTGTATTTGATGGTTACAAGAAATGATTCATCTTTATGTTATTTTTCAACCAGAGGCTGCACGAATCTTGGAAAACATAGGATCAACACAACAATGAAAATGAATATCTCTTGGTTGACTCAAACAGATAAACAAAAAGAAGGTAAAAGGAAATGGGTCAAATGATACTAAAGTCGCCCAAAGTGTACTTTGAAGGCATAAAACCTCCCAAGTCATTTTAGACTATCTTTAACATAGTCATAGTCTTTTACAATGCAATAAAGTTACGTAGTGTCTTTTTTCTTTCATAAAGGGGTATGTCCATGGGTTTGCCTTGGTATCGTGTTCATACCGTTGTATTTTTTTTTATTTTTTTTATTTTAGAACGGCCATACCTTTGTATTGAATGATCCCGGACAGTTGCTTTTTTGGTATCCTTGATTAATGCAGCCTCAGATGCTATGTTTCAATTCTCGATTCTAGTATTGATCCAAATATGAAATATTCTATATCAAACGGGTTCACTCCCCCGATACCAAGAAATTGTTCATTTTTACTCGAACCTATTCAGAACTGTTCTCCAACCCGTTGGACCTCCCATTTTGCCACCTGTGAGTCAAGTGGGTGTAGTTGAAATTTCCATTGTGTGTAAGCGGCTTTTTTCTGCTCTTTTGTTAAATTATGAAATGCAAGTCACATGTTCACTGCATTGTGGGGTTGCAAACTGTTGCTGGTTTGATGTTTCCACAACATTTTATAAACATGAAACCTGTTCTAATTTGTGTACATGGGTCCAAAAGGTCAATCTACTTTTTCTTGCAAGAGATTAAACATCGTTTTTGTGTTTTGTCTGCAAAGCATGTGTTCTACTTCTTGGCATGTATACCAATTTATTATATTTTTATCCCATTTTTATTGTGAACAAACATGGATGCCTTATGCCGAAGTGCTCAGGTCATATAGCAAACGTATGGGAAGAAATCATGGTACTTTATTAACTTACTTTCTTTAAAATTGTAAATACACTTTGGGTAACTTTTGACCCGTTCAACCCTTTTCAGTTTAGGCAGTTTCTAACAGATATTTGACCGCTAGAGGCTGTTACGGTTTATCCATAAATGGGTTAACATTAGCATATCTAATATTTGGTTAAGTAATATTCCTCTATAGGAGTTTGCCTCAGCTGTAAAGATATATACTAATATACACCAAAGAAAAGGAACATTTTCACTTTCACAGATTCATGGCTTCTGAACATTTTGACAATATCTCTCAGCCCGCAAGTGGAACCGGGTTCAAAGTAGAGCAGGTCAAGGTAATGGTATGGAAAAATAAAAAAATAAGATGGATTTATGCTGTACTAGACTACTACAAGTCTTGTATCTATATTCTTATAAAGTATCACTTGCTTTCGATGCATATTCTTATATTGATGTTTATGTGTTGATCTTAGAATAATAGACCAAACTAACCCAAGAAGTTTTTGTGGCAACTAAAGACAAAATTCTTATTGTCATGTTGGATTAGTATAACTTTGAAAGAGGGTTATCCAAGAGCTAAATTTGACGAATTCATTTTTAGCGAACCCATGACCCAAAACATGAAAGTACAGTACTGTTTAAGAACAGAAAGGCCCAATGATTTCAACTGCAAGGAAATTGGTAATTTGGGTAAAATAGACATAGTTTTTAACTTATTTATGTTTCTGCAGGGAAACATGATGTGTCTGTTTAATATCGAAATATTGTATCAAAGTGTTCTCAAGACTCAAAAAGTCTTTTGTTGTATAACAATCTGCAGTTCTGCACGACTTTACGTGCCATGGCTCGTATTGAGCTATAATAAAAGACTGAACAATAAAAATCTCAAATAGGTTTCATTTCATGTAAGAGTCAACTCAAGAAATGTTGCAAGTCAACGCACTGTCAATTTCTGTTTGAGAAGCAACAAAGTGCGCGAAAAATTTGGTTACACAAAAGGCCAACGTAAGGCCCTAATTTGAACAGCGAAAAAGGTAAAACTCGACCTCAATTGTGATCGAACGTATTTATTGATTAATCAAATAAGAAGTGACAAATATCAATAGAAAAAACTTGTCAATTCATATTCATTGTCAATTTAATATCAGACCTAAATATAGTAACAGACTAACATCTACAATAACCATAAACGAAGAAGTAGACTCTTTTCATCTATTCATTCTCAATTCGATATCAGAAACGAAGAAAAAAACTGTGAACTTCATCACTAACTAAGACAAACACGAAATTCGTTATGGGTATCAACAGTATCGTACAACCAAAGGGTCATGCGTTCAATCCGAGTAGTATTCCTACTTTCTGTAACTAGTGTAAAATCTCGACCTCATAAAACGCAAAAACTAATCTTGTAACGCATGAAATCCCGACCTGATATCGAAACTTTAAAACGAATCAATCACAGGGGTACGTACGAATGAATTTTGCTCCAACAGTTCAACATCATCTTTCGACTCATTCTCTTCAGGTGTAAAGTTCAAATCATATTCCAAAACTTCCTTAAAACTCAAACTAGTACCCACACTCGCAATCGTCGAACAAGACACAGAATCAACATGCCCATATGACCCACTCGTCGCATCATTCCCAACTTTTTCGTCCGAAATATCGTTACCACTAGAATTTTTCTTCCAAGAATGGGTCCGCATGTGTCCACCCAATGCCTGCCCAATAAGAAACCCTTTCCCACAAACCATGCAGTAAAACAGTTTGTGTTTGGAAAGGGTTTCTAAACTCTAAAGACGGACCATCTCCCGTCTCTAGTTTAGTAACCCTGTGGGCGGCGGCACGATGACCACCCAAAGCCTGAAATGTATCATACTCCTTGTTGCAGTCTTTACACTTGTAGATACAACGGTAACGCTTTGCGGGATTCGGGTTTTGTTCGCCTTGTTTGGCAAGGAAAGTGGCATTTTGTCTAGCGAAATTCTCAATGTTATCAATAAGTTGGCGTTTTCTTCCGATCATGATCAGAAATGTTGACGTGAACTGCTATTTTTTCGTAAGGGGTGTTTAAACGGTGTCGTTTTGGTAGTAGGATATTCAGTGGAAATATTTGTAATGTGATTAATGAAAATGGATTGTTGCGTGTGATGCAAGTTTGTGATTAATAGTGTGTATGTTTGGATGGTGGGGGTGTTTGAAAACGGATTTAATTTGAGTTAGTTACTAACAAGAATGATATCAAGAAACCAATCTAATTTGGTACTTGTGACGGGTAAAAAAAAAAAAAAAAGTCGTTACCAACGACAGATTGACGCATTGTATGTAATTGGAAAAAAGAGTTTGTAACAAAAAATACACGAAAAATGATAAACGTGACTAATTTGGTATGTCCAAACATATTTTTCTAAAAGATATAATTTAGTTGTATAATATTTATTATGCTTACTTTTAAAGTACTAACTTGGAACGCGCTCGTACCAAATGGTGGGGAACAAATTGGCTCGTCGAGACTTCTATAAATACACTAGTATTTTTACCATTTTAACTACAACAATCCATTACACATTCATTCAACAACAAATTTTCATTACTATGCCAACTTCATGAATGTTGGTTTGAGAATAAAATGTTGGCATTGGTACAACTTTGGATGTCCATGTTGAAGGATCCAGTTAGACATCCACTTAGCTCGAATTCATTTTGGTCTCAAGTTTTAGACATCCACAATAACCAGTTGTTGCATCACAACCGGCAAAAGATTCGCTTATCGCAAAATGAGACAACGAGCTAAAAGAAAGTGAAACAATTCAATGAAATATACTCCCAGTTACTATATAGCTAACCAGCTGGTGCGAGCGACACCGACATTCTTACAACAACAACATTGGACATTTAGCCGAAACCCATCTTCATTTGTTCACTCATATTTTGTTGTGGATGTTCTTGAAGGATAAAAAAAGTTTATGTTGTAGTGTCTTTTTTAAATTTGTCTTTTTAAATCTCTGCCTTGTGATTTTTATTAATGTATTTGCATTTGTATTTGTATATTTATTAATAAAAAAAATTTTATTTAATATAATGTGTCTTTAAATTAATATTAAATAACGATGTGGCAGTTTTCTGTTTTTTGGAAAAGCGATGATATGACAGTTTAAAACTAAGCCATTGGAGGTGAATAGCATTTGATGTGAAAGTTCCGTATGCTCACCGAGGTGATACAAGCAAACTGAAAAGAGCGAAAAAAATAGGGAACCATTAGAGATGGTCTTATGAATTTATAAAAAGATGACAGTTTTGTAACTTAAGTAAAATCTTACAAGTTTTTTAGTCAAAATTGATGAACCAAAATAAAATATATACTTATGCAATCTATAAAAAATTTGTATAGTTTGGTGGTCTTAAGGAAAAAGTTCATTACTTAATTGAACGGCCTCCGTAGGCATTATCGCCACTATATTATTCATCTATATCCCCTGTATCTTATTAATGAATAAAAATCATATAGTTTTAAGATTTTATTTATAAATGATAAATATAACATTATATTGATGTATAATCATATTTGGAAATGGTACATGGAGGGTGGTGATGTAGTGTACATTGGATGTAACAGATTGTATATCAATTAATGTTTTACGTCTAATTCATAAATTTAAGAGAAGCGTGAGGTGTCCTTTTGGTTACAAAGTAAATACTTATGGGGGAGGGTGTCAACATAACCCAATCCAAACCAACCCCAATACCATATTGCCAACTTATTTTTACCCCTCAAACCAAAAATCCATAATTTTTTACTAAGTGTCATGATACATCCACTCAATTTATTTTTTTTTTTAAAAATTCAAATTATAAAAACTATTTCACTCACAACTTGACCACCTACCTATTACTAGTATATAAAACTCTTTCACCTGCACACACACATGCATGTATAGATACATATATACACTGTCGTCTTCTTCATCTTTTTCTTTTACCCACTTGCAAGTATAGATATCCTTGACAAACACAAAAACAGATTCCAATCATCTTGATCCACTTATATATCCTGGTAGTAATATCAGATTGAGTTGAAGACGACAATGGGTTCTTTATCGGAGCTCATGAAACAAACATATGTGCTTGTGTGGTGACAACAAAATGAAGAAAGAACATAACAGAAGGCAGCCCCGTGATCGTTGAGTATGAAACGGCTAGTAATTAATTTACTCATGTATCATGTAGATCGATTTGTGAAACCGATCACTTCCAAACCAAATTCAAACCGTGTGGGACGGTGTGGTGTGCAAGGGAAACCGAGGAGCAAACCGAGGGAAACCGAAGGGCACACCCTCCCCCCTAAGAGCATTGGCATTGGTTGCCTCACAATTTTTCTATCACTCACTCTCAATCAATCCCCTTATGTCATCTCAGCTACCCTTCACTCATACCATAATCTATTATTTCATTGCAACACTCCGCTCACCCACCACTCACTACAATTTTCATTTTATTTAAAACCTTAAAATTATATTAAAACTAAAACATTACATAATAATAATAAAAACATAAAAAGTACAAATCCTAAAAATAAAAAAAAAACTACAAATCCAATAAAATAAAAAAACTACAAATCCTAAAAATAAAAATAAACTAGAAATCCTAAAAATAAAAATAAACTACAAAACTACGAATTATTTTGAGTGTTTGATTTTCGTTGGTGGACACTTCACACTGTCCACCGTCGCGTCTCACCGATATTTTGTTGCCACATTTCGTCATGCAAAAACGTATCTCCCAACGCAAAATGGGCATCATAAATCATGCAAATGACTTTATCAACCATTTCGATCTTTTCTTACACATACGTAACATAAAGTTGTTCAAGGTTGATATTCTTCCTTCCCGGCGCTTGTATTTCTTGTATTTCCGCCTTATCACTTCCCATAGGTCGTTTTGGCAATGACTGTCGTCTAACATATCCAACTGCATCGAGTTCTTGGCGTCGAAAACTGTCATTTGTACCCTATTGTTCGAAGACGAGGAAGCCATTGTAGTTGTGAGAATATATATATTTTTTTATGAATGTTTGTGTGTATTTTGTTTAGTGGGAGATTATTTGATTGTTTAGTTCGGTAAATGATATCAAAATTTTGAATATATATATATATATATAAAAGGTAACCGTTGTTTGCTAACGGTCATCAATTCACGCGTGGTTTGAATGGGTCGAAGTTTACCGCACATCTTCATCACGCCGTGTGGTTACTTGATGGCGGCGGTGTTGCTATGCATTACCGCGGGGACAATTCGTCTTTAAGACATACGTTGCAAACCCTTTAATTACCAAAACAATTGGAGTATTGGACATTAGGATCGTATATTAAATATGAGATTATGGGCATCAAAGTTCACAATTTTAAAATAGTGGCTTAGGCCTCTCCCAACGGCCATGATAAAGCCTCGTTCTCAACCAAATTGTGCTCGTTATCCTAACACCAATGTTACCACCCAAATTGTTATGGGCTCGTTATCATACCACTAATGTTACCACCGAAATTATGGCCAAATTATGAAATCAAAGTATCACCATAACGTGCAAATAGAGGAGAGAGGGATGGCAGGGGTGGGGTCAAGCATCTTTTCTTTTCT
>JAOEHQ010046876.1:0-11220 GCA_025447715.1 Asclepias incarnata
AAAAATTGTAATTTTTCGAGTTAAGACCTAAAACTGTAAAAATTGACCACTTCAGGGACCAAAAATGTAATTTGTCCAATTTATAATTTTGTTTTTGACTTTTGCTGGGATTGGGTGCGTGTTGTTAAAACAAGCTAAGAGTGACATGTGTTTATCTTGTTATCAGAAGTTGAGGACCCTCCACCATCAGTCCATCACCACTAAACAATCACACGCACACTCCGGAGCTCAAAAATCTATCCCTTTTCATCAATGGCGGCTATAACATCCATTTACTCGCTTTCCAACTTCTTTTCTCCAACTTGTCTTCAAATCCCGTCTTTCTTCCCACACCATCCAAGAAAATCATATCTTTCATTTCACCAAAAACCATTTATTATTATTACTTCAAAACCACCTCCCAAGATTTTATGTTCTGCTGCTGCTGCTGATGCTGATGATGTAAAATCATCTCAGCCAATGGTTCCTCCTTATAATGTTCTAATCACTGGTTCCACTAAAGGTCTTTCTTCTTCTTCTTCTTTTTTTTTATTTTTTATTTTTTTCTTTTAACTTCTTTTCAATTCTTAGATAAAACGGATGAGGTTTGTCATGGCGGGTGTGAGAGGTGTGAAACCGTGCAGGGCCTCCAAAATTTAGGGGACTCCAAAATTATTTTACATAGATTGTATGATAAAAATAAAACAATAGAGATGAAAATTTAAGAAAAAATGAGTTGAAGATAGGTGCATACATTTTCATTGACTTTGGACCATTAACATTTTCATTATAGGACCTCATTTTGATACTTGCACCTCCAAAATTTTGATAAACTCGGCTACGGCCTGCACGGCCTAACCGGGTATCCCTGTGACAGTTTCCGACTATTCCGACTATTTTCCAGGCTTTTCCAAATTCCAATATGTTTACCTGGAGGTTTTGAACATGAGACTTCTTCTGAGAAAACATGACACATTAATTTCTTATAACTTGGTATTTTAACGTAAGGTGGTGGTTACGGTTCTAATATGGGGCTTAGTGTTTGTTCTTTTAACCGCCGGTTATGTGATCCACTTCTCTCATGCTAGACGTAGGTCATTATTAATGCCTTTACTATGCATTTTCGGATAGAAACAGTAACTAATTCTAGAAATTGTATTACTTTTACGGGTGAAAAGTGAAAACGACTTTTAGGGGTCCAAGCTAACCGAGGTTCTGAGCTGAGATCGTATCAGTACGTAGGTTTGTATATAGGGATATATAAGTAAGCTGGAATTTGTGGGGGTTTATTATTGTTAGACTTTTGTAAAAGGGTTTTTGAATTATGGTCAAGTCTTGTAACTTTTTATGTAAATGATGTGTAGAATCTAGTAAATGATTTATAAACGGTTTATGCCGGATTTAGGGACTAGAACATAACTAGACAGTGTACCTATCATGTAATAGTATAGGTTGGGTAAGAACTGGATTTGTGGAACACTTGTGATCGATTTATGAATTTGGAAACAAATATTTACAGTGAACATAGTCTTGAAAACCAAAGTAATTCAGGGGATTTTTGATTGTATTGTTAAACTACTTATAAAACCATATATTGAACTAAAGCGACGGCTAGATTGGAAATTAAATGATGATAAGAATCGATAACAGAAAGTATCCATGTAGACTCGAATCCCCTTAACTTTGGAACAGGATTAAGTACCTATAATGACTTGGTTGGTGAACGAAAATCAAACCATACCTAAATGATACCTACTAAAGGTTTCATTTTCCTTTGTTTCATTTCTAATTTTTCCCTTTGGAATTTAATCTTTTATTTGATAAGTTCATGGATTATGTAGTTTTCCGTTACGATAACAGCACCTGAATTCACTAGAAAGAGTCGGTAGAAATCCACTTAATATTTCTGAAATAACTTAATAATGTTTCCTCTGTTCCAGGGAAAATAAGTGGTACCATTTAGTTAGAATATATCTGACTATTGATCAGCAGTCTGCACGCCCTTTAACAAGGAAGTAACGAAAACTAGTGAGCCACAACCAAATTTAATAATCTCAAGTAATGATTACTAAGGGCCAAAAAGGTTAAGTGGACTTAAAACCTAACAAAAAGGGAAATGCTGCAGTTATGGATCGAAAGAAGTATTCGTTTGCTAATAGTATTAGTTCGACATATGCCATAACAAATACGTGTTAGAAATTTAATTAAAATGTTTTGATTATATATCAAACGTCTAACAGTCCCTTAATGAGGACATAATAAATGGACCTTACCTGTGTTGCACAAAGTTACTAATTTCAACTTATAATTGCTAACAGTTAATAAAATTAACCCGATCTGGAAATGCTTCATTTTGAAATATATGTTTTGATATACATAAGTTGGGTTTCATTTTATGCATAACTAATATAATGAAGAACATTTGTTGTGTGTAGTTTTTATATGATGACGATCATTGATGTATATGTATGAACTCTTGTTTTATTTCCAGGAATAGGCTATGCCTTAGCTAAAGAGTTTCTGAAAGCAGGTGATAATGTCTTAATATGCTCAAGGTCTGGTAAGTACAAGCATGCTCAAGTGTTAAATAGCATTCTCATATAATTTTTTTTATCTCTCTCGAGCTTACTGATTAACAGATCAGCTAAACTAGCATGCGGTGGCGACAATTTAAACCCCTTTATGTGGGGAACTGGTGAATTCGGGTTCACTTTGATTGATAGCTGGTCAAACGAGTTAAAAACTAAATGTTAGATATAAATGAAACTGTTGAAGTGGTTTAAATAGGTTAAACAAGTCAAAAGTTGCTAAACATTTGTTGAAATGCTTAAAATGTCCTAATTGTGTTTTAACCATCTATACAGCTGAACGGGTTGAATCCGCTCTACAGACTTTAAGTGCAGAATTTGGGGTTCAGCGTGTGTGGGTACCTATAGATACTTCTGCCTAATGTTGAACTATATTATTTAATAATATAAGCTTTACAATTGTATTTTTTGCAGGGTACAAAATGTGATGTTAGGGATGGAAATGATGTGAAGAATCTTGTTCAGTTTGCACAAGACAACCTCCAATACGTGGATATATGGGTACTTATAGCTTTCATCACCATTTTCATTCATATCGATAATTGTAATGCGGATGAATAATTATTGATATTGCTTTCTTACACCATTTTTGATGAATGCAGATTAATAATGCAGGATCAAATGCATATAGCTATAAGCCTTTGGCAGAGGCTTCAGATGAAGATCTCATGTAAACTTTATATATGTTTTTTATTTTTACAATTTTACTCGAATTACCGCGTTGTTGTTCAACAAATAAATTTCAATGTCTATTTACAGAGAAGTCGTTACTACAAACACACTTGGTTTGATGATTTGTTGTCGGGAGGTAATACCTTTTGTACAGATGTCCAATTCCCATAGGTCAGACCTTTGACCTTACTTGGTTGCATTTTAGGCAATGAAATTGATGCTCAACCAGCCTAGAGGCGGCCATATATTCAATATTGATGGAGCAGGTTCTGATGGAAGACCAACCCCCAGGTGTGCTTTGTAATTCATCTTGCTTACAACGCATGATTTTCTCATTTTTTATGTGAACATGATAATCATATAAATCACATTTGGTTTTCTCTATATTTGTTCTCTTTTTTCTCTTAGTTGTGTGCGTCTATGTAAGCATATGTGCTTAGTTTTTCCCTTTCTAAATGAAGTATTTCCCCAAATTTTGCATTGTTCTTGAAAACTAGCCCACTAAAGTGTCATAATCCCAAACTTACATATTTTAGTCTAGAGTCATCAATTGTTATACTAATATAGTTCTCTTGCATGGATGAAACACACACATATAAAACTTATACTTACTTGATCTTCATTTTGTCAGGTTTGCTGCATATGGGGCAACTAAGCGCAGTGTGGTGCATTTGACAAAGTCATTACAGGCAATAACTGCTACCCATTTTCAATATTGTTGTAGATTGTGTGAGCATGAACGAGTTTGTGATATATTTTAGAGCAGGATTAGTGAAACTTCTTTTAATCAAATGATGCAGACATGAGCTGCCTAGCAGGAATATTTGTTTAAGTAGTTTTCTGTACATTGTAAAGTGTACTAATCATTGAGACATGCATACAGACACTTAATGGTTTAAAGGTCACTTTGAGTTTGACTGCCAAAGTATGCATCATCACCTCCAAACACCTGAAATTGTTCTTTAGTGGTAGTACCTTTTGGATGTTGCTATATTTTATTTCAACTGTAAATGAGTAAATCACATACTGAAGTGAAGCATGATACTTGAGGTCCCTTTATAGCTTTATGTGTGTGTCGACTCTGACATACAATTTCAAACTTTTTTCCTATAGGCGGAGTTACAGATGCAAGAAGTAAGCAATGTTGTCGTCCATAACTTGTCGGTATGTTTTCTTTCTCATGCACACATGAATTTCTCATAGATATATACATATGCATACATATATACATATGCATACATATATACTTGTTGGATTTTATTTTTCAAATGTCAGAGTTCTATCATTACCTTCTTTTTGTAGATAATTACAGTATCATTGTTGGTTTTCTGATAATATTATTACTTTGTCATGGACTTGCATTAGGATAGCATATGATTTAGATGTCTTTTAATTTAAGATTACTTCCGTATGCCTACACGGCCACACCTATCCATTTTCACGTTATGGTTTGTATTAATCAATACAAAAGAACGTGTATTTTAGGTTTCTCTAGTTTTTACAATACATATATGTGTCACCACAACATATTTATGAAATCTTCGCAGATAGTGAAAACATGTACAGATACTTGATTTCTATCACATCTATTCTTTCTCTAATCAACTTCCTGGTTTGATCTGCTTTCCAGCCTGGAATGGTTACTACTGACCTTCTGATGTCTGGTGCCAACACAAAGCAGGTTTGAATTGTACTAAGTAACATTCATTATTATTCCCTTCCTTTTTTTTAGAACGACAAACTATCCTACTCCTAAACTACACGAATTCCTAGGATGCAACCCAGGTCTTCCGACCCCCCCCCCCCCCCCACCCACCCACCCACACACCCACAAATAAGCCACCCCCAGAAATGTGAGGAGTGGGACTCGAACCTGGGTGGAATACCCCAAGGTCAAAGACCTTACCAATGGACCGCGAACCCCATTGGCATTATATGTTTATTTTGTCACTAATGAAAGTTTTGTTATTGCAGGCCAAGTTTTTCATTAATGTTTTGGCAGAACCCGCAGACGAGGTAACATTTCATAAATGAAATGTCGTTTTACCCATTCACCATTGGATCAGATATTATATGATCTTTATTATTAGCCACCCTTTGTCTACTAGTCTAACTTTCCATACAAAAAAGAAAGTGACCTGACCAGTTTGTCCATTACGATAATGGTAGTAGGACATCAAACTAAGTAAATTATTTTGACGAGTTTATATTACTTATTCTTGGTTATATTTTTGTATACTTGGGTTTATTTTGTATGGCATGTCGAGTATGTGCAGGTTGCAAAGTACCTTGTCCCAAATATCAGGTCCATACCGAGCAGGGGATCTACAAGGCCAACTTACATTCGTTTCCTTACGGGATTAAAAGCTTACTCCCAAATATTTTCCGTAAGTATCACCTGGTTATCATTACTTGTATGATGGTTTTCCTTGGTACTAGAGGTGACAATTCCAACCCATTTACTTATGAGTGTTCTGAGTCGGATTAATGTTTTTTCTCTAACGGGTAAAATTGAAAAAAAATATACAGGGGAAATATTGCCAAAAATGCATCTTTGATTCATAAAACCTCCTAAATCCTTTTTTTCAGAAAAATTACATCATTAACGATAACACTAAACTTTTTATAATCATATCAGAAACACCAATTATTTATTTTAAAGTACAATATTTTGGCCAAAAATGTGTATCGGGCCAATGGGAGCTGATCCAAAAGTTACCCATTTTGAGTCGTCATCTAAAACCGCCCACTTTCCCTTGTTGCCACCTCTATATGTTAATACCTAACTTTGACTAATTTCTAAACTAGTTGCATTCATAGGATTCTCTTGTCTATGTTTCGAGTAATATATCTGTTGGTTAGTTGGTTAATGTGTTGGGCATTTTACCTAGTTTTCAGGTCGCCTTTTATTCATTAGTGAAGTATGAATTGTTTAAACATATAATGAACATTAAATTAAAATATACATCATTTAGAAGGATAAAAATTCTGAAATTGCCATCATGATTTTGGCCCACAGTTGGGCAAAAACAATGATTGGGCCATGAGGCAAGTACAATGATATACTAGTGACCAAAATATATTTTACTTGAACTGATGTGGGTAACCTGCATGATTGGTTTGCAAAGAAGCATTAAAGCTGAAAATTTTGGTGTCAGCAATGTTCCTTGGAAAGTTGGAATAGAGAACAGGCCTTCCTCCTTTCTTGTTGTGTGGACCATTTTCATCTGGTCGAACCCATTTAGTCTTGGGTTGTAGCTTATTTTGTCGGTGGTCCCTACTTCTTGAAAAGTTGGCTTTAGAAGCTGATATGTATACCCACGCACCCACAACCCACCTATCTCGTCTGTCGATGGGGGTGCTCTGTGACGAGGCTCATCTGTGACCCACCCATCGTATCCGTGTTCACGACTTAAATTGATTTTTTAACTGCATCATTTTCCGTAATTTCCTCTTTGAAATATGCAATACATGTGGCTTAGATAAGACGGTGTTGGTAATTTCGTCTTTGAAATACATTTGTGCACTTTTTGTAGAGACTGGCTTTTGGAGCTAGAAGGAACAGATACTTGGTTGAAGATTGATAGTATCTCTTCATTTTCTATTCTCTACTATAGCATGCAACCGCCAAATTGCAAATATGTATTCTTTACTAATCCGCTTTTAATAATGTTGATTGAAAGTTGAATTACTCATTTTTAAGTACAGTTTTTGAAACAAAATGATTGTTTTTATTTTATTTTAAATCAACCACATTTTCAAAAGTTGTCGTATTATTAAAGTATGAATGTCTTATATTGCACCAAACTAATTTAAAATTTTTATCAGTTTATTCTCTTTTATGCTAATGATTGTTATAAGTAGTTTACTCCCTAAACAGGTCACATTCTAATGTTGCATTGAATTATTCTTTTATATATAAAAAGAATCAATAGCGTGGACCTTGTTGGCAAATATAAAGTATTCATATAACACAAAATCGTTAAAGAAAAACCATTCTCATGGAGATTAGTGATACTTTTCGATACGCTTGTAAACAAGCCGAGTCAAGCTTGAGCTTGCTTAAGCTTGACCTCGTTTTTATTTGAGAGCCTTATAAGTAAAGTTTGAGTTTGGCCCTTGAGTCATATTAGAGACTCAAGCTCTGACTTGAGTTCGCCTCGTTTATAAAATAAAATTATTTTCCGTAGTTTTCATTTTTATATGTCATTAACTTATAAACTAATTTATGTATGATTGTATATAGAAATATCAATTGTTCAGTTATAATAATAAAACTTAAATTATATAAATTTATATGTATTTAATAAGAGACTAGTTAAGATCGTTTAGGTTTATGGCCTAGCTGAGTTAGTATTTGAAGCTTTGGCTCGTTTTGACTCGGCTTAAGTTGAGCTTTTAACGAGTCAAGTTCAAATAGTTCATGAATACATTGATAATTTGCAACAAAATAAAATAAAATAAAATAATTATTTTCTAAATAGTTTGTTGAATATGAATTCACTTCACTGGCATTAAATATAATACCTGAAAAATAAAATAATAATAATAATAATAATAATAATAATAAGGATAATAATAATAATAATAATAATAATAATAATAATAATAATAATAATAATAAATAGATAAACTTTAATACTTAGGTAAATATGGAAACATAAATAATAATGGTTTCTTAGCCAATCTTAAATATATGAAATTAAATTAAAAGTCCGATGTAAACAAATAGAATGGGTAAAAACTAAAAGAATAATAATATACATTAGATTTTAAAATCTATACAGCCGTGTGTAGAGAGATAAAGAGATTGATCAAATTCATTTCAAAGATAAAATAGAATCCCGGCCAAAATCAGGGTGTCAAACTCAAGTTTATATACGAGTCCCAACTTTCGGGTTATTCACAAACTAATTACTAACAAAAGTGGGATCGAGAAAGTTTCTAGTTCGGTTCAAGTTCGTTCCCGGTGGATTAAGGAATCTATATATTATGATCTACCCGCCCATTTGAATATCAATCTTATAGATTGCTATGTTGAAGATTTCTCATGTTGTTTAACGAAACCGAAAGTCAATGTTAAAACTCACAATATATTGTGATCCAAACATAAATATAATTTCTTTCGAGTCTTAATATAAGTACGATATTAGCACAAGCGCAAGTTTATAATCACTAGAACTATTTTTTTGGAATCAAGCATCTATGTAATTAACTAAGTTAAATTAGAGCTTAATGTACAAATAAAATACCTGTGCATGAAAACGAAAAAGACGAACAAGAGTAGAAAGGGCATGCCAAAATAAAGTACGTATTGATTTAATTATGATTATTATTTTCACTCAAAACCTTAGGACTAGTTAAACCTTTACAAATTAATTATATACAAGGGTACCCGCGGCCCGCACAATGCGGCGGCGATTGGTAGTGTTGGTGGCACGACGGGCGGCGGCGATGGTGTGGTTATTATTGTAAAGGTAATTGATGTAAAATGGGTAGTGTATTTATTTTTGGAGTTGAAATCTCTGTTGTAAAATGGGTATTTTGAGTGGAGATGTTTAAATTAGTGAATAATAAGAGAGGGCATTTCGAGTTTATCAACTTCCTAGTTGAAAAAAAAAAAGAGGATAAATACTTTATAATGTAATAAAATATAGATATGTTTCACAATCTCAGTTTACCCCTTGAGTCTCAAAAATATTTTTAAGCTATTTGAATTTAAATACATTGTTACTATATCGATTGTTTGAGCAAGAATTGTTTTACAAAAGTTATCCATTTTAATATCCTAACCGAACCTTTTTAACTAGTACATATTTTACAAGGTCAAACGAATAGACGCAGTATAGTATTTTAAGGTAGTAAGTGTACTACCAAAAGCTTAATTTAGCTTCTAGACGAATTAAATAAAACTTATAAAAATGACTAATTAAAGTGTCGAAACACTAAATATAGTTAAATTGTTTTATTGTAGACTTTTGTTTGAGAATCTTGGTGGATTATTCTGGCTTGTGAACTTTTAGACGTTTATTAAGATACGGATTATTGTTTTATCTAAATGTTAAAATTTTGTTCGTTATATCATAATACAAATTCTTCTTTTATTTAAACATCAAAATTGTGATTTGAATTCCTTAGTTCATTCAACGTAATGACTGTCATTATTGCTTGCTATCATAAATTCATTGTGATTATTGCTTATAAACATTGCCTTATTTGCCTACATCGTTATTGTTGGTACTCTGGGTATGCGGTTTATTATTCACCTATGGGGGTACCATGGGCGCGTCATTGTGGCACCAATGGTGTGACACTTCCGTAGCAGTGTGATTGGTTACGGCGTCTCCTCATTGTGGTGTAATAAGGGATTTTAGGAGGCGTATGGGTTGACCCTCGTTAGTGTATTGATTTTGGATTGTGGATAATGGCGTGTGCTAGCACGCTATTCACCAGTGTTTGGTTCATGTGGATTTGCAGTCCCATGTTCCCATTGTATTGATTAGTGGCCAGTGGTTGTTATATCTAACACACTTGATATGCAAGTATTGGTATTTTGGACCCGGTTTGACATACCCCATTGGCCTCTCAGTTCATTTCGGTTTAGTTCTTGATTCGTTCTTGTAAATATCTCATTTGTAATCCAGTAACTCACCATTCATTTTCTATAAATAATTGTTTAGTGCAATATAAATCTTTGTTCAAAATTATATTACTGTTCGTACTTGCCTTTGTTATATCCGCGCACTGAGCGTTTGATTCAGCAGCAGTTTTCTTTCCCTGTGGCAGGTATTAAAAATTAAAGGAGAGATGAATTTTTAGCTAACTTCCGCGCAAAATGAATTATTGAATATCAAGGTTCAAGATAACACTTACTTATGAAAAGAAATTGTATAGATTTTATAAGAAATTTTTCTTTAGCTCTCTGATATTAGATCGTCACACTCCATATTTTGGTTTGGAAATGAAATGTTAGATTAAATATGCCACTAAGCTGTGTAATGCCAAAGTTATACAAATGCAGCCATATTTTGTAACATCATAAAAGCAAATTACAATTTAAAGCTTATGGTAACAAAATAATAAACATATTTAAAGAGTATGTTTGCATAACAATTATTCAAGTCTCATAGTTTTTTTTGTCATTATTTCCCAACAATGACAAATTGGAACTTTTTAACACATTTGAATATTTGATCAAGCATTAGCATAAAAGTATTAGTAACTATTTACATTAAAGTCAATATAGTAGTTAGAGCATTTTCAACATATACGTTAGAATTGTACTTTTGATTGTTACAACTAAGGGTCATACACACCCAATGAGGTTTTGTTAACTGGTAATTTTTAGTTCCATTTCACGGTTTATAGTAATTTAGTCAGTTTGGTCATTGTTTCACGGTAAATGTATGCCACTTTATACATGGGGAATTATAAGAATTGGTATACACTGAAGAAAGAGAGCTACGGGTATGAATTTGCACGATCGTGAGTGTGATCGGCATAAGGAATGTATACGTGTTGTCATACATTATATCGGCAAATGTTTCAAGGCAAAATACGAAATAACGTTGTATAAGCGATTGCTTATATGCACCTACGATACAAAGCAACAATATGTAACAATTTGTTACACAAGACAAAAGCCTTGACGTTATGGAAACACAAAATGTCGCACCACTTTTGGTAAAGATTTGGTGAAGAAAAGCAATATGAGTAATGTAGTTATTATAGTATAATAACCACGTTAAACGCCAAGTTAGTAATTAGACGCCAAAGTTTGGATTTGAACCCGGAACTTCTGGAGAGGTAAAACCTCTCACTTTCCCTTAGACCACTACATCAAGAGGTCATTGACATTTTTTTATGCATGTAACAACTTATTAGTAATTTCCGATCTGTCATTATCTTTTTTTTTTGAAAGGTGTGGATTACTCGCGAATATCGGGAGGTCTAGCATACGTTGTCTTAACCGGGTCCGCGC
>JAOEHQ010046877.1:0-11219 GCA_025447715.1 Asclepias incarnata
AGCAAAGCGCGGGCATCCTCTCCTCGTTACCTAACATTTGTGGATTCGGGCAACATAACAAAAATGCATAAAACTGATTTATTATTTAATAAAGTGTATATGTTATTCATCATGCTAGCATATATATTAGATCATTCGTACTCATATTTCTCTCGTTTAATTTGAGAGCTAAAACAGGATCGATCAATTAGATTTAGAATGGACAACATGAAAAATACTTTGAGAATTTAAGAAAAAACCTAAAATAAAATGCGGTTCTTGACATTAAAATGTGGACAAGTTTCATGTCTCTATACATTTATACGTTTGATATTTTTGCTCTACAACTATGACTGCAAAGATTATGATCATTTTTACTTTTCTTCTTGCTCATGCTGTATTTATGTGTGTCAATAACTTGGTAAAATATATAAGTACGAAAAATGTATACAAATGATATATAATATGGTGACATGAAAGTAAACCACTTTACGGCAGGTTTATAACACTTTTTTAGGATCAAACTATGTATAAAATAAGAGAATAACTTGTATACGGCTGATCACCTATCGACTATCGTAGGTGTTGCTCTCTTCAAACAATTTTTAAATGCGGGATATTATGTATACATTTAATAAATTTCATGGAAAAGCCATAAAAGAATAATGAAAGTACCCTTTCAACCTTACCAAGGTACATAATATACCCATTCAACATCCCAAACAATACTTTAGAGTTTAGATACAGAAAATTCACTTAAGATGTAGTCGAGGCTACGCATGTGTCTAGACGAAAAACATCATGGCCCCACAATTCTTGATGACGTGGAAAGAGAAATTACCGGGATTTCATTCTTCATACGTGCAGTCTTCCAATTGGTCCAACATTGTCCACCTCAGCTATTGCCATAATGCAAACATCACTCTATGCCTCACCCACATGACTGATATCTTCATATTTAAATCATATGATAAAATAAGAGAGGAAAGCTGCATTAAAAAATGAAGCGTGTACCGACCTTGTATCTTGTGGCATATCCATGACCAGGTATACTAAAGTATATGGTTGAATTCACAAGACACGTTGTCTAACAACAACATTAAATAATAATAATGAAATTTTCAAAACCCACCAGAAACAAGATTCGAACCCTTGTCTGATGAAAATCTGATCGTATCAAGCCAGCCTGCAAAATGCAATCAAGAATGTGGTTAGTTAACACTGGGAAGTGCCAAGCACGGAAGAACGAGCTAGTTATTGACATGGGTCAGAGTGACAACACTCAAAATCATACAACTTTGTTGCTATACAGCCAGCCACCATGCTCTTAGATGCTTCATGCATGCGACTTAAGGAGCAAGACGTTCATTTCGAACATAAAAAAGATGCTAGAAGGGAAGCAATAATTGTGTAAACTAGCTTCTTGATCACAAAATAAATATATAAAAAAAAAAAAAAAGAAGCAAAGGAAGGAAGGGTATCGAAGATAGAAAAGATTTTATGTTTTGTAAACGAGTCTACTATTCTCAGCTTTTCATATAAGATCGAGCTGGTTTGGCTCCATCTCTAAAAGAACTTAAGCTGGCTAAATAGTCCAAGACTTATTGTCAAAGACGCAGTTAAAACCTTTTCATCAACGTGGAAAAAGATAGTACGCAAAAAATGTTACAATTAAATTAAGGCAAAGGCAGCTAGTAGGAGAATTATATAATTTAACTATTTAAGAGTCAAACATATATGAGACAATATTTTGCGGCTAGCGGTGTCAAGTCCAGAGGTAGAACTAGAGTGGGGAAATGAATGCGGGTCATAGCCCACGTGAAGCTTTCTATAAATCCGATCCTTTCCAGAAATAGAAAGAAGTCTACAGAAGTCAAAAGTCAATGAATTCCCAGGATTTGGCAGAGCACATGATCATGGTAAGAGGAAACACAAGCAACATTCCACCAAATTTAATAGCTACCCAACATTATTACTAGTATATATGAGTTATTTATTATATATCTGGTCACATATATAGTTTAATACTGTCTATATTTATATAGCAACTGCGTGCCTCCTGATGCGTACAATACGCATTGACTATCATTATTTTAATTGTCAATGAACTAATCTAGCCACTACTTGAGTTTATAATTGATCTTTTCTACCTTATATTCACAGCTAATACTTCTAAACGTTCCAATATTTGCTTTTTAAAAAAAAATTAAACTAACCCAGGTGTTTTATATATTAAAGAGTTATGTTACGTTTGATTGTGACATAGCAGAACATGCCACATGTTCCTTGCTAGTACGAGGAACTTTTACACGTCAGCATTAAGATCCTATGTAGTGTGTCATGGACCTATGGGTTGGGCCCCATATCCTATTCGAGGGAAGGTGGCGACCGGAATCCTATGTGCACGGAGGTTTGTCTCAAACAACACGATATATTTAGCGTTCAGTGTATCTACCTCACCATTTCCACAGGTTGACATGTATAAACTAATAGGCGGGCCTACAAGAATTATTACGGGGGAATATTCCTCAAATGCTAGAATTTAGATATGACTAGGCAGGAAAACAGCTTCATTTGAACTGTCTTTCGAACATGCAAGCATTCAAAAACTAATGGTCTTCTGCATACACATATAAGCATACTAGTTCTATGAATCGGGCAGATTTTTATCTATTTATTTATTTGTGAACAACCTCAAAAACGTGCAGTATAACATGAAAGAAAACGTAATCATGATCAAATCATGTATAAAATGATAACAGTGTGGTGTCGCCCTTTCGACTTCTCCAGAGTACATAGCATACACATTTAACATTCCTGAAGATTTCTCAAATTATAATCAATGAAAAATGATAGATATACTTCTCCAGAGTACTTAGCATACACATTTAATATTCCCCAGGATTTCTCAAACTATAATCAAAGAAAAATGATAGATTTCGCCTGATTTTGTCATGATCTTGTGCTGAAATAAAAACATATACAGAGGCAACATCTGAATGAGAGAGATTGTGGGCCAAAGTTCTTGATGACATGGAAAGAGAAATAACCTGGAATATGAGTTCCCCTTTTTCATGTGTGGTCTTCCTAATAATCAACCCATTGCCACATCAGCTATTTGCTACGATGCACCCGTCAATATATGTGTCTCCCACAACACTGATTTCTCATATCCAAATCATTAGATAAGATTAAAAAATAACTGAGACAGAGAGTTGCTGACGATAACGAGGCATAAACTGACAATTTAAGGTAGGAAGACCTTGTACCTGTGGCTGGTCTAGGACCAGGTATTAGTATATGATTTAATTCAAGAAATATGTGGTGTAACAGCATAGGACGGTAGGAGTTCAATAATGCATACCCAGCTGCTGCTACACCAGAAAAAAAAAAAAGAAGAAAGAAAGAAAGAAAAGAAAAGAAAAAAGAATCATCCCTTATCAATAAATCGGAATCTATCTACTGCCAACCTGCCACCAGATCCAATCAAGATTGATTTTAATACTGGGAAAGTCCTGGTAGGCATAAATCATAAAGCCTTCATCTGTGACATTTTCCCTAATATATGAAGTAAGCTAATAGTTAACATGTACTATCATCGCAACAAGGGCCCATTGTTCATTAGGAGAACTATCTTGATGGTCATTTTTGTAGAAAGTATCATGTTAATCACCTATTTGCCTTACTAAGGTGCAACGTGATGAAAAACTACAAAAACTAATATTCTGGAGCAATGGTTTGATTGAGGTGTCATGAACCATTACAAAAACAGGTGTTCAGGCAACCTTCATATCAAAACATCAGACTTCGTAGTCTCATAAGTCATGGTGACATGTACAGAAAGATTATCCAGATGTTGATTGCCCTATCCATACTAGTAATCTTTCTAGTGATATGACCCTTTCATATGTTAAAGCCAAATAAAAAATTATAAAGTAGACAAGAGTGTTGATTGCTGACCATACTGAGCCACAAACTGAGAAATATCAAGGCAGGACGATCTTGCACCTGTGGCATGTACAGGATCACATACAAGATATATGTAGTAATCTTGTAATGTAATATGTACTTGTACAACATATGAGAAATATAACACGGTTTCAAATCCTCGTTCTGAAATGGCAAGGGCATTCCAAAACTGAAATGAAAACCTCTGCAAAAAGTAGCAGCCGACTAGCAGGTACAGTCAACGAGCTAAATATGAACAACATACAGGGTTAACAATGTATATTGACAAGATTTTGATGAAGTTGAAAGATTCAACTAGACAGCGTGAAATACCTGTTTATTGTTGTGCTATTTAAACAGCTACTTAATGTTAAGGCATCCTGCAATATTTCAATTAGATAGAACCAGATAACCAGCTGCCTTGAAGCTACGTGTTCAACCACTACTTCTTTTATTAACTACTTATTCAATTAAGCATTTCAAATAAAGTGAGGGATTAGCTGAGAATGTTGTGTGCATCAGTATACTTTTCACAAACTTACTTTAAGGAAAGCCAATCCTTTCTAGTAGTCATATCACAGAACAACTAAAGTAGCCACTTAGATAAGATATTATATCAAAACAATATTAGCATTAGGTCTAGAAGCAGTCTCTCTACCCTCGGGTAGAGTTATGACTCTCTACATCCCACCTTTCCCATTCCCCGCCCCTGGCGGAATTGGGTATCACTGTTGTTGAATATTAGCATTAGGTATTTAATGCAAACCATTTGAACCTCCTTTAGTTATCCATGTAACAATATCGCCTTTTTGTTGTTGAATATTAGCGTTTGGTATTTAATTGAGTTATACAGTTTCAAATATGTTTAACTCAATTCCTATCATCATCCTTATTTAAAATCCGGAACACACACTAACACTGGGAGGTTAGTAGTCAGATGGGTCAATCTTGTTCAGACTTCAGACCAGTATCGACTAATGATGTCAAAACTACAGAAAGAATCGAAGGAAGACATTTATTCAACAATTTCTCACACATAACAATCAGAAAACTTTCTATGAAATGATAGAATACGAAAGAATTTTAAAACTGAGCACTACAATTGTTAATAAACTATTTAACTTTAAACAGTAATATACAAAATGATAATAAAAAATAGTCAAAGACAAACAATTAGCTTACAAAAAAAATGGTATTTAAAAACAACGAATTAAATATCTAGTAAGTGTGGCACCATGTCTACCCCATGTGAAATATTCAAAGGCAATCGAAGAAAATCAGATCCTTTCTAAAAATAGGAAGCAGAAGTCTACAAAAGTTTAAGTTAGTTGAATCCCAGAATTTTGCAGAATATGCGATCATCGAAACTGGAAATAAACAATATCATCATGCATTTCTTTAATAATCAAACATCAAACAGAAATTAAGTAATATCAGGCATTAGAGGAATATAATAGTAATGCCTGTTTGGCTGTTTATATAGTTACCAGGTGCCCAATGATGCCTACAAAAGTAACATCTGTCCAGTTCTTTCATTTATAAAATTAGTTTAAGTACTTACATAATGATAATAATTTGAGTATTTTTAAGTTTGCATCACAAAATGAATAAGGTAACATTCACTCTCTCATTAATAAAGTTAGGTTTACTTTAGACTAATATATTAATGCTAGTGATTATAAGATATAAATGGTAACATGACATTTTAAAACCCAACTAGATCTAATACAAGTGATAACATAACTAATATGCGTTCTTCCTTTTTTAGGTGAATGTTAATGATACGGTTACTTCTTTTTTGAAAAGCGATATGACTTGAATACTAATAACATGTGTAACTTACTTTCATATAAATAATACTTTGTATGAGAGAGTGAGTTTGTTTCAGTTCAAGATGAAAACCATAATGATCACTAAGAGAAGCCAGTAACTTTGATGCACATCCAAAGACACACCATTATACATCACCTGTCCATTGTACCAACAATTATGCCAAGATGACTTATCACAAGGTAATCTTTTACGACGGGACTATATATGTCCTCATTAATTTTCCTAAAAAAATCATGACCTATATAAAATGGGTATATGGGAACTAGATGTGTAAGAAGCCAATCAAACCATCAGTAGAATGCAAACATTTAAAAAAGGAGCAACATTCAACAAGTCACTTGTCATACGTAGATAAACAACCTAGTAGTAACGAACCGACCAGGTTTTCTTTTTATTAATTGTAAACCATCTTGAGCAGTATAACCAGAAGAGATGCCCTCTCGGCGATTAAATAATGTATAAAACAGAAACAACGGTGCCCTTTCGTCTTCTGCAAGGAACATATTATACCCATTCAACATCCCCAAACAACTTTTCATATAATAAATGAGATACAAGAAACAAACAAAATTGACTTGGTTTTGTCATGAAAGTGTTGATTCAGGTGCCTAAAACGGAAACAAAAGCAGATATTGAGGCAACACATCAAAAACACGAAAGACAAAATGGGTCCACAGCTCCTTATGTGACATGGGAAGTGAAATTTACCTGGAATTTCAGTTGACCTTTTCTACAGGTTATATTACGACCACTTCGCTGCTATTCATAATGCAAACATCACTAAATAATATGCCTCATCTGACCGAAAGGAAAAAATTTCATTGAATATATAAAGAACATACAGCTGACCTGTATACATCACACTGAGAAATGTTCAGGTAGAATGACCTAGTATCAGCAGCATGTCTGGAACAGGTATAAGCATGTATTCTCGGTAATGAATTATCATAGTTAACAACATTGGATGAAAATAGTGCAAACTTTGAATCCCTGTCTGCTTCTTACACCGGAAACATGAATCAACCCTATGTCTCCAAGCCTTGTACGATACTAGCATCTACTCCCCACCAGCCAATCAGATCATAACATGCTTGTTGACATTGTCAAACGCCTAACCCCTAATGGCTAATCAACCTAAGAGCAAGTATATTATCAATATATAGCTCAGATTGGGGCTGATCAAAAGCCTATAATGTGTTCGTTATATTGGCTATCAACCCAAGGATGGATACAAAATTATATTAAGCAAAAATAGATTACTATAAATCTCAAAGATACGAGTAACAAAGTCATACTGTCTAGATCAGATTCTTGATTATTAGAATCAAAAGGAGATATTGAGATATTTTATATTGGCCAAAATATTGTCTTGGTGTATTGGGCAAGGTTATTAGGGTTGTATTATGTATATAAATAGCACTCTAAATCTATACTGTATTCAGATAACATTCAAAGATTTAATCATTCAATATTATGGAAAACATAGATGACAATTTTGGTGTGCTAACTTGAAAGTGGCACTTATTGTTTCCTATTGAGCTTTATGGTTCCACAATAACAGTCTAGCCCTTAGGGATACCAACTAATAACCATGTTTACACGTAACTTAATAACCATGAGGTTCATATAATGGCTGTATTGGCCTTGACCTGACTAGCTTCTCCTCTGGACCTTATCTCATGACTTCAAACAGCAAGAGCTCATGCCTGACAATGCTTTACACACTATGGTACATCAAGAATGTAGCAATGTCTGCGATAGATGAACAAGACTATTTTGGGTGAAAATGGGTATATCGAGAACTACCCACGAATCTTTGAAGTTTGTCTGGGTCAAATTTCAGCAATGACCCTACTTTAAGTCAAAAGGAACACTATAACCACACAAATGCAGCTAGGATAACTAATAATCATTAAATTAAATTAAATGACTGACTACCTGAAGCGTATTTAAAATTATTGAATATTCCTTGATGTCGGGCCAAGAGATCTTTTGCAGGCAAACTAACGTCGGTTACACCACCATAGCAAATTGTGTCCTATGCACTATGCTAGTACGAGGAACTGTTACTTGTCAGTAGCAGTTCCAGAACCCCTGAAGATAGTCGCACTACAGACAAACGAGTTTGGTCCACATTATCTGCAATGCAAATAATAATAATACATTTATCACAATTACCATGACCTCCAAGAGGACCTACAAGAATTCTTGTGAGTGTATATATAGACATGTTTAGAATATTAGAGGGGAAACAGACTTGAGCGCCAGCTACAGAACATGCAAGCGAAGTTAGCAACATGCATAAGCAAATTGATTTTATAAAGAGGACCAGATGCTTTTTATTTGTGAACAACCTCAACTTGTGCAATAATATAGCCTGGACTTGTGACCCATTCCTGATTAAATTATCAATAGATTGCTTGCAATGTTGCCCTTTCAACTTCTCCATGGGTAGCTTACCGATTCGACATGCTAAAACTTTATACTATAATTAGATTAGAAAATCAAATTGACTAGATTCTGTCACGAAACAGTTTGATCCAAACAAAGACAGATGTTGTCAAAGTCTCAAAGACATCTGGGGCAACAATTCATGATGACATAGACAGAGAAAGACAGGGTTTTTCAGTTCCTATGCTATTTTCATATTTTAAATCATATGACAAAATAAAAAATAAAAATAATAAAAAAAGATTTTGTTGCACCACCAGAACAAGCCACAAAACTGGGAAATGTCAGGATAGGATGACCTAGTACCTATGACATATCCAGGTATAGGTACATGTTTAACTGTGATATCTGCAGTACACAGGTAGATCAATATAAAGGTTAAAAGCATAATAAACTTAAAGTGAGCTTGAGCTAGAGAAATAAATCTCTTTCAGACTGAGTTCAAAAATTGGGATTCTTCAAAAATTGGGATTCAAGCACTCTTCACTCCTGGGTTTCAAAAGCTTGTTGGCAAGCCCTACATTGCGCCCCACTTGTTCTAGACTTCTACTATAACAAAAACCCGAGAATCTATGTCCACCTTTACTCTAGGCCTTCTCTGAAGGCTTGAAGCAAAAAGAGCCCATGCCTACCAGCGCATTACATACTTTAATTGTTTGCCTGTTTGGACTAGAATTAGTGGGTATAAGATAAGATGAACTGAACTATCGTCAGCGAACAGAGGTACAAAGAAAGTACATATGCATTGGGTGGTTGGTGCAAGTGCCACTTTCTGTTCTCTGAGCAAACTTAAACTTGACATCGTTTGATGATTGACAATGTCGATTTTGATTATTGACTAACCGCTTCCTTCCAAACAACCCTGCTTTTAAGTGATTTTAATTTTCGGTATATTAAATAGAGGGAAATGGTAAGTTTCACAAAGTTATGATGAAACTTGGGCTCTGACCTTAGTGAAGCATATGCCAAAAGATGACACAAAGAAATTTTCGGTTGAAGAACAAATCTCGAGGATGACATTGTGCAGAGCTGTGAACTGGGTAAGTACAAGTGAGTTCATTAATTACCAAAAACCATTTAGTTGGGTAAAACATACTTAACAAAAGAGTAAATATTGAAAAGAAGCAAACAGAACAAACAAGTTGGCCAACAAGAATCACAGAATTCACTATCCCCATGGCGAACATCCAAGGTAACAAGTCACCTAGCTTTTTTTCCAACTGCAATTTTAACACATCACCTAATTGTGCTTCCATGGAGAGACGGTAACTGTTTCTCAAGAGTTCTCTTACACTGTAACTATGAAAATTAACTACTATGCATTGGGGCATTGTTCTTTAATAACTTTGAGAAATATCTTGGGAGGTTTTTTCATGGTTCTCAAAGTTGAATTTTTGACATTTAACACCCATCTTGAGAATTTTTTTTTATCACTTGAGAATTCTTGGTGTTGGTGCATCTTCTGCAAGAGATTTATTATTGTTGTTGATGGGCATATTCACTACATATGGTGGTCAATATATGTTATCAAAAATTTTACTCCAGCTTAGGTGGCTTGAGTATTTGTGACAGAGGGGTCTCACTTGTAGAAGTTTTAGTCTCTACCAGTAAAGGGTGATTTATTATCTAGTGGAATATTCCTCTTGGGAAAAGCCTGATGAGAGTGGACCAGGACAAGGGAAACCACTCTAAGTCACAGTGCAGTTCTCCTTCCCTAAACTCCTTTTAGTTTCTGCATTTTGAATTGCACTGTGAGCTGTTATTTCATAATTCAAACTTTTTTAAACGGAACTGTCAAGAATCAAAAGAAGTTCTGAAAACCTAATTCACCCCCGCCAGGTTCTCACCTACACCGTGATCATGGAAGCATTTTAGTTACCAAAAAGAAACCATTACTCAAAAGATAGTTGAATCTAAAGGATAAGAGTATGATGAAATGCTTTTTTCTTGTGTCACGGGCTCATAAGTATATCTAGTAATAAAACTCCAAAAAAGATATTCATTCTGGAATGGAATATCACTATAGAAAAACTTGAACCAAAACCTTGACATCAGGTAACGACGGATAGATAAAAAAAAAACTATGAACACCTTGATACTAGACTTCCACAAGCCACAAAAAGTAGATAATGAGGCATATATGCTTAAGGCTCTGAGTCCTGTAATAGGGAATTTCGAGGTGCTTCTTATGTCTATACATAAACACAATACTGATGGCTATCCAAAGGGGTGGTATCCTGAAAATAAAATCCTCGGTAGTCGAAAAATACTAAAGATAAGTGCTGCAATGTAGTAGCCTGTGTAAACGAATACAATCCTCAGTAGTCAAGTAGCAGAGGTGTAATAAAGTCTAACTGTGGGGATATAGTTTTAACAGAATGGTGATTTCCTGTACGTAGCCCGTCGGATGTAAGAAGTAGACATTTTTGTTGGGTGCAATGGTGTATTCAAATTGGCAAGAACAAAATACAAGAATTCATTGGAGAAATAGGAAAGATCATGTTAGCCTAGCTAAGGAATTCCAAAATGTGGTTCGCCTGAAACTAATGTTCTAAAATCCAACTTTTTTGTAGTCTGTTGATCTATTCTAAGTGACATAAGCACATTCCTTACAACCAGCTTAACCGCTACAGTATGAAGCAGCGATTAAAGCTTCACCAGACCAAATGAATTTCAATCCCAGCTGGAAAACTCAATAAAACCAATTTTCAAATAAAATCGGATGTCAAGTTTAGCAGAGGGCCCTAATGCCATCAGGACATACAAAATGAATGCAAGACACCTTTTTCTTATACATTCCAATGAAGAAATCAAGAAGCATTGGGTGGTGGTACTACAGAAAAATTATTACCATAAGGCAACATGACTGAGAATATAGACGAGAAGGAAGCAAAAATAAGCATGGTAGTTGATGACACACACAACTTAGTTGAAAAATTTGTACGGGTAGTATATATTTTTATGCGGATGGTGTAAATGGGATTTCTTGTCAGAAAATTGGTGTAACT
>JAOEHQ010046878.1:0-11219 GCA_025447715.1 Asclepias incarnata
AGTACCACTATCATGTCATGACATTCACCATTGTTGTCTTGGTATCAAGAAATTATTTCTTGAGCTCACTATTGGTCGCGTGGCATTAGGCGTACATGTTTGTTAAAGGATCATCTTTAGTTCTTTCTGATTAGCTTTGGTATGTAATTTATAAGTATCTGCACGGTTTACCCATCCATATTTTGTAACTAAAAAAAAACCACTAATTTTAATTGATGAAACCATATCAGGATTTGCTAATTTCAAATTTGGTGAATTTCTTAAAGTTTCAATGCTTTCCAGTAGCAAATACTATAGTTAAAACATGATGCCTTTATTTAAGGAGTTCTTAATTGTGAATAACTTAACGATGCCGCGCAAGCGCGGCAAGTACATTACTAGTTCACAATAAAAATAAGAATGGTGCATCATTGAAAAACACCACTAATTCGGTAATTCCTCACCCATTTGGCCATTCTTGATGATCCTAAATTGATATATTAACTTCTTTATTGAATAAACTCTTATACCATAAATAAACAAAAAAGAAAAGAAATAAATAAGATAGATAGATCATTACATTTACACACATATAATGTTTAATTTAACTCTAAAACAAAAATACTCAATTTACATACTTACAAATTACACTTGAAGTGATCAAGAATAGGGGTCCCTTCCCTTTCTTACTACTCCAAAACAAATTCATGAAAACTAGCAAAAAAAATTCACTTAAAAAGAAATCCTACACCTAACTCTCTACAAACACATGAATTCATCATCCACCTTTCTCCCCATCAAAAAGTTGAGATGAAATTGTACCTAACCCACATGAAAAAAAATGGGGTATTGAAAATATTTTTTTATATATATATAACAGAATGATTAAATTCAGAATAATAAGGCTTTAGTAACATTTACATGTTGTAGTGATAAGTGTGTATTATTCTGAATTTATCTGCCATAGCTTTAAAAATATGTTACTTTGACAATAAGGAAAAAAAAAAAAGAATAAAAAAGGAAAATTCAAACCAAGAAAAGAACAAAAGTTTGGCAGCTTAGCCTTCTCAATATGACCACTTGGTTTCAATTGTTGGACGCTTCTTCAACTTCTTTAAGCCAAGGTCCCATTCTCACCTATCGAATGTGCCAAAAAAATGAAATTAAATTTACGAAATTGAGCTTAAGAGAAAGTATAATACTACTCTGGGAGTCGAGGATTTTCCTTTTACAATGAATTGTCTCGATATACAAGTATAGGTATCGAGGCAATGTACATGTATTAGATGAAAATCCTGATTCCGGAGTCATTTATTTAAAAATGACAAAATGTTATATTGTATTACCACGAAGAATCGTGAACATAATCATATGAGAGTTCCGTCGGTGAAATTCTTTGCTCGAAGATCCACACTTCTAAGATCGCGTAGATGTTGCAAGATTTCTTGAAGAAGATCCATTCCTTTGTCGCCTTTCTTTAATGATCCAATGCAATGTTTTAGAAACTCCCTATCGGCTTCTAGAGCCTGTAACCTTACATAAAGGTTATCAACTTCCTCTTCAATGTCGATTCTCTTCTTTTGTAACTCGAATAATGTGATGGCGGTGTTTTCCATCTTATTGGAATGGTGTCCGGTTTCATGCCCGTTTGACGTAATCACACCATCGTCGCTCTCCGTGTCAAGTGCTTCAAAAAGAGGAAGAAGTCTTTTACCCGTCGAACCAATGGATCTCCGATCTTGATAATATGTCTCGAGTGCTTCCTTTGGGAATCCGTTCGTGATACCGTTGACTTCTTGACTATCAAAATTGTAACTCCCGTTTAGATGTTTCCCATTCTCTTCAAAGTAATCTTCTATTTGCCTTAAGTCACTAAAATGTCGATCTTCTTCGTCACTCAAAGTGAAAAGCTTCTCCTCTAAAACCTTAAGTTGTTCAAGAATCGACATCCTTTCATCCTCAAAGTCCACAAACGACGAGTCTAGATCCAGTACAGAGTCAACAGGGGTATTGTGATGTTGGCGTTCTTGAGTCCCATTAGAGATTCCTTCTTCTTTAGGCTCATGACTCAGATCGACCCATACTCCATCCCCATCCTCTGAATGACTACACGAAGCTGAACACGTTCCACTCTTCACGCTACTCGATAAAAACCGCATTCTCTCCTTTGTCTCATATTCCATCACTTTCTTTCTATACATTTCCAATTCCTTTTCTTTCTTTACCATAAGATCATTTAAAAGTTGCAAAGCTTCTTGGTCATATTCCGATTGTTCTTCCATCATCCGCTGATAATGCAATGCCTCCATTTGCATTGCGGCTTTTTCTTCTTGAAGCCGGTTTATCATTGCCATTGTTTCACTAGCAGCCACCGCTGAAGCATTTCTCTCCTCTTCTAACTCAATATACAACGCTTGTAATGACTTCCTCTCGGCTCTCAAAGCACTTTTAAGCTTCTCGGTTGTGTTTATTGGATCTCCTCCGTCCATTTCGCTTCCATCAAAAGACTCTTCTACACTTGAATCCTTTCTTTCAATCATCAACATTGTATCATCTATTTGATTCAAGTTTGTTAATTCCCCTGTTTCTTCATCTTCCCGGGCTTCTTCGAAACCTGTTTTTTCATCTTTTTGGGCTTCTTCAAAAACACAAAAAAGATCTCATTTCCTTGAAACTTGCAACATTTATAGATACCAAAATAACAACATTAAACAAACTAAAATATTACCATATTCAAGACTGAAATCCAAATCATGAGAATTTGTAGAAGGCTCTTCATTTGATAAAGAATACAAAGTGAAGTTATCTTGAGCTTTCATCTCATCACTTGTATCCAAAACCGGAATCTCTGTTCCAATTGAAACCTCTGCCTCTTCATTATCTACATAAAATTTCACAAAAATGAGATTAAAAAACAGAAGAAAAAAAATGTAGCTGAAAAGTATAAAAAGCTACAATCTTACCCGAATCAGTCTCCTCTGCTTCTTGAACTTCTTCGGTATTCAACGAAATTCGGGCTGGTTCAGAAATTTCAGGTTTTTCGTCTTTAACACCACTTAAATTTGCATGAAAAACAAGAGAATTCTCAGTTTCTTCAAATTCCATGGACTCAAGCCCCGCAAACTTTGGCAATTCCTCTGTTTTTTCAGCAACAGAACCCAATTCCCCTGTGTTCTGAAGAACGGAAACTGTTTCTTGGGCCTCCTTAACCACTTCTTCAATTACTGTTTCCATAACTGATTCTGACATAACTTGAGCTTTCTGAAAATCTCCAAATTCTTGATCTTCATCAACCACTGATTTTTTAATAAATTCTTCGGTATCTGGGTCGATTGATTCGATTGGGACCAATTGACTTCCACTGTAATCCAAGAAGAATTCAAGATCTTGTGGGGCCTTTTCTGCATTTGTATCTAAATTTTCATCTTCCTTTTTTTCAAATTGAATCAAATCTTCAGTAATTGGTTCATGCTCTGTTTCCCCTGTTTCTTTACTCTGTTTTTGACCCTCTTGTTGTTCACCAAGATTATCATCCTCCAAACCTGATCCGATTAAATCGATAATCGGGTTACCATTTTTTGATAACCCAAGAAAATCCCAGGAAGGATTAATCACAAAATACTTAGAATCATCAAAACTTTTTCTTTCAAATTCAACACCACAACAAGAACACTTCAAAGATATCTCATCTTCACCATCACTCTGTTCCGAATCAATCTTTTTCGCCTTTGAAACCACTAAATTTTTTGACTTTTCACCAAACCCAAATGAGCAATCCTCACACATATCATTGCATTCTGCTAACTTTTTATGTTTTAAACAATAACCCAATTGGGAAACTTCTTTAGAATGAAGCTCACATAGAAGATCTCTATGTGAATTCTTGAATTCGGGCTCGAAAAAAGGATCAAGACGAACACACCATAAACAGGGAGGCTTGAGCCCGAAAAACCGGGCAAATTTGACGATGAAATATGAAAAGATTGAGTTGAAAAGAAGGAGAATTATGAGTGTCCATTCAAGGAAAGTATAGATTAAAACAAGTGTGATCTTGTTTGTGTTGTTGTGTACCATTGTTGCAAATTTGTTTGCAGCCATTGTGTTTGATGCTCTGTTTTTAGTGTGAGCATTTACACACACATAGATTACAAAATAGCGAGAGAAAGAAAATAGAATGTTTTTGACTGAGGTTTTAAGCAAGCTTATGAATGTGGAAAGATTAAAGAACAAAGGCTGTTGTTAATTAATTATTTATTCATTCTAGATTATTATAATAAAAATAAATAAATTAGCACGTAATTAGGTTAAAAAATCAATGGGTATTATTTGCTAGATTGTTCTTTGTTTGTTAAGTTAATTAATTAATTATTGTTGTATGTGGGAAATATTTATATTAGAATAAAAGAAATGAAAAAAATACTTCTATTATTAGGAGTGAAACATTTAGTTGGTTATTCTATATTATTGTATTATATTATTATTATTATTACTTATTTCCTACTCTTTAATATATTTGAATAAAAACAAAACTAAATTTTTCTTGATACATTTTGTTTTTAATAGAAATTAATTTGAATTATTTAATAAAGACAAAATAGGTATTCATTACTACAGTAGGTATTAGCAAAAAAAAATTATGACATTATGAATAGATAATTTTATTTATTTCAGAAAGAAAAACAAATAAAGCTTGTTTTTTACGAATGAAATTAGCAATTAGCAATTAGCAAGAAGTAATTATTCAACTAATAAATGAGAAATCTCTGGATTTTTCCTTAAGTGTTATCAATATGTCGACCAACTTGTTAGCATTATATTAATTCCCTTTACTTACTTATATTAGAAATATATTATTACATTTATACATGTTAATAATATTCAAAACTATAATAGATTTTATTTCGTATTTGAGGCCAATCATCTATTCATACAAATTAAGCAATTATGTAGTTTTAAATAACCAAAATCAATAATAAAAGCATTTTGTTAAATTATATTAGGACTAGTAAGCAATTATATACTTAAAAAAAGTTTTACCATCAACAAATTTGTATGTTACAAGCATAGTCGGTTGGTGTCAAGATTGTCTAAATCTAAGCTTTTTCTCTCTTTATAATATCCCAAAAAAAGTAAAGTTCCAACTATAAATTGTCACAATTTCTTTTAAAATAATTACAATAATGGTAATCAATAAATTAGTAACAATAACCATATCAAATGAATGGATAATAAACTCTTTTATATTTTCTGCTAAAACATATTTGTTTCTTTATATTGTCACATAAACATATAACTTAATTATAGTATCCAATTTTTTTTATCTTTAAGTTAGGACTTGAAGATAGGAATATAGTTAAACCCCAACTAAGTATCATGATTTGAGATGATTTCTTGGTTATATTTTGTTGATGGGCATCTAATGGAGGGACCAAGAAAGAACATAACATAAGTAGGTGGACCACATTCACATACAAAGTAAGGTATGGGTTCCACCATGGGATGGCATATGTTGGACCTAATCATACTTGTCTATCTTTTCCTTTTTCTTATTTTTGGTCAATAATCTGCTAATGCTTTTTTAATTTTTATTTTTTTCCATTTAAATTTACCTTTATACCCTTCACTTTTATTGTATTTTAATATTATATTATTAAACTTTTTTGGAAAAAAAAGTAGGTTATAACAAACTATATAATGTTATTTTTCTTTTCTTATATTTGCAATAATTAGAATTCTTGAAACAAAAGCTAATCAAAATACTTATTAACCATATAATTTTTATCTTTCTCATGTTTATTTTACACTTCATCCAGCTAATCTTCTAAGCTTTAATTGAAAAGCATTTGCATATAATTATGATATCTAAATGCAAAGTTTTGAACATGTTCTTGTGACATGATTATGATTCACAATGAGTTGTTATTATTTAATACAATCATACGTGAATGAGAATATTTTAAATGAATGTTATATTGAAACCTTACAACACAATACAAATTTACAAGTGGGTCAATTTTTAATCATCTTACTTGATTACAATATTATTTCTTTTTTAAAACTATAATCACCTATTTTAGAAGAAACCAACATTAAAAACCCATCCTATTTATTCAGAATGTCTAGGTAGTATCAGTATATTTTCTCTCAAAAATGTAGATTAACAAGAATTTTTTTAACAACTATGTTTTTTTGGCATCAACCGTTGCCCACCTTACAAGGACTCCAGGCAACTCCTCTAGTATTAGTAGATTTTAAAACTACCAAAATGTGAGCTCGTCATTTTAAAGATGTTAATAATCACCTTATTGATTATTTACAAGTATAGTGGGAAAAAGAAATGGGGAGGAAAAAAAAAAATCCTAATTATGTGTATGAAATATTTTTGGTCGGTTTGAAAAACTGAAAGTTGTATCGAGTGTCAAATTTTGTGGGTAACGTTGTAATACAAACTCCGACTAAAATGAATATCCTTGTCTATGTTATGATGGAATACCAACTTGTTTTTTGCATGTATAAAAAAATTAAAAGATTTGATGTGTTTTTTAAACACATTGAAAATTGAATCAATACATCTCAAAATTCATATAAAACTATTGCGTCATCCATACTTGTTTCAGTTGGTTTTCTTTTAAGATCTCTTACAAATATACACATTTATCTTTAATCATTTTTGTAAAAATTTAATATGTGTACGATAAATTTTTTCATACATACAAATGAATAACTAACTGATACTGGTACTGATATATTGTTGGTCCTCGGTCGATTGGTTTCTATATACAATATAAGAGAAGATAAATCGTGTAGCATTGTAGTTATAAGGACATTGGCTAACATCTGAACCAGTGACTTCTACGTTTATGCTAAAGTTCTTCCATCACTAGAATATTTATAAAAATGTTATGTAGTAACTGTATTTATTATGTAGTATCATTTTGTTATACATTTAGTATAATAATGTTTTTATTTAGTATATAAAAGCATGAAGCAAAAAAGATTGTGAGATCCGAGAGCCTCCCAAAATTATTCAAAAAGTACCATTACAGCTTATTAGATCCACTTTATTTTTGCCTTTTCTTTATTTTTCTATATATTTATCCTTCAACTTTATTTTATCTAATTTATTTATATGTAAAAAAGACCACAAAAGAAGGAATACGAGATACATTGGTAAAGACTAATTAAAGAGGATCCGAATAATATGATTGAATGTTCACAAGTTGCTAGGCACATCTACTTCACACCAAAACATTATATTATGTCATTTTCTTTTATACAATAAAATAAAATATACAGTAACATCTTTTTCTTATTAAATAAAACCACTAGTTTTATAACCTTTTATTTATGAAAAAAAAAATGAAAAAAGAAAAAAGACTACATGTATCATTGTTTTTATGGTCTCTCAATTATAAAAACGAATGCATGTAATTGTTTCCTTCGGCGCCTTGCCGAAGTTCATTAATAAAATCTCTGTTGTTAAACAAAAAAATTATAATGTTTGTTACGTGATGAAGAATTGATGAGCATGCCAAATCAAGAAGGTCAAAGAAGAATGTTTGGTTATGAAATTAAACCCAAATGATTATGATTAATACACTCTTAATTAATTAAGTGGTAGCTAATTAAAGCATGCATTGTAACCTTTGAGTTATTAAGCTTATCGGTCATACTGTGCTTTTATCTTGAAGAACAGTCTTTGTATGTAACAAGGATTTTGAAGTTGACATATGTACGTGTGTGATATGTATATTTTTTTAAAACCTTGATTCAATACGGTGTAAAAAATGATGTGCGTCAAACACATTTCATCTCCAAAATTTCTTCTAGAGTTCTATCATAAGGATATTTCTATCGTAAACTTCACCCTGTTATGAGGTGGTTGACAAAGGTTATTATTTTCATTGAATAGTATCCTTTTTCGAAGCAAAATTATAAATAAAAAGAGCTATAGATTTTTATAGATTTTTATAGAAATATTTAGAGTGTTTTAATACATAACTACGAGTTTTTAAAAATAGAAGGTCCTTCAAAATCGATGGTCCTATGTGGTTACCCTTACTATACGTGCAAAGATCTTCCACATAAGCTAATTCCCATTTGCATTTCCTCTATTTCAAGTCTTCATTAACAATTTTAAGGGTGTGTTTAGGTAAAACATTTGGTGTATTTTTTAGATATATTTTTAAAAGAAACATGAAAAACAGAAAATGCCAAAAAATGTGGCTTTTCCAAAAATATTTTCTATGAAAACAGAAAACCCAGTTTTCTAATTTATAAATACACTTTTAAAAACTCATTTTTATTATTTTTCAACTCTTTTTCATTTTAAAAATGGAAAACTGATTGTGTTTTTCACTTAATGTACTAAACGCGTTTTCAAAATTTTCAAGATTTATTAAAGATAAAAAACTCTTTTCATTTTTTATAAAAATTGAAAATATAAAATATAAATAGAAAAAAACTATAACTAAATACGACCTAAATGGCTAAATGTTTTCATTTTATTTTTATGCATTTCAATCCCCAGTTCCCCACATGTTGCTACTTTTGAATAGACAATCTCAACAATGACACCTTACCACCCACTAAAGTTAAAAATAATAGCCTAAAATGAATATCATCATTGAATGGTCTTACTGGCAGTGGCACTCTATTTAAGAACTAAATAGCTTAATTACTAGAACTAATATATTGCTCATAAATCATAATTCAAATTAAATAATCAAACTGACAATATAAGAAAACAATTTAATTATTAATGTAACACCTAGTTGGAGTAAAATCTTTTGAAACCATGGGAAAGAAATAACACAAGAAACATGTTTTGTAACTTCTATGGTACATGCCATCCCATGATTAAAGTATGTTTTTAACATAACAAAAATGCAAGATATATGTGGTTAAGTCTGTCATGGGGATCTTTACGGATTGTAATAATTGTCATTATTGTGTACCTATAAGCCTCTAGAGGTGATTTCTTAGTATTAGGAACACCTCTCTTTTCATCATCTCTGTCACATCAGCATCACATCAGCATTTCTTCTTCAAGAACACCGTCTCGTTATAAGGCTCTTTTTTCACCTCATCATCAAATATTTTACTATTTTCTATTATTTAAACACTTTAAATAAAATAAACATTTTTTTTTATTAATAATAAAAACATTACATTAATATTAATTAAAAACATTACACTATAAAATAAAAAACATTACAATACTAATTAAAAAAAAAACAATACGCTAATAAATACGTTATACATTTAGGTAATGCATAAACATTACAATTAAATTTTAAGCTATTTGAGGTTTGAAATAACTCTTTCAGCAACATCTATCTTATATTCCAACGAAACCACACCATCGTAATTTTGTAAACCAATTTCATTTGTCCGTCTATACTTATCTTGAACATAGCTAATATAAATTTCTTCAAGTGGGGAAGCTGTATTGCCCCACTTTCGTAGTCTCTCGATTACACGTTCGCTTGCAATTTTCGCCTTTGAAATTTTGTTAGCAATTGCTAGAACGTCTTCCTTATACTTATTGTCCTCTTTAATATCTCATAGAATTGCCGATTTCACTTGATCAACTTTCATATAGTTAGTAAATGATGATGAGGCATCCATTTTTTTTTAAAAAAAAGGTAAATGGGTGGTAACCCTCTGGTCTCATGTACCGTCTTGGTATACAGAGCGCACACCGCATAGAAATCATGCCCGGTGAAGCATCATCCTCACATATGGATCACAAGATATAGTTTCTCCACTTGTCTTTGACAAGTTTTGAACCTGTGACCTGCAACCTTCATCTGTGGGCCCATGTGGTCACATGATGGCGGTACCAGTTGATCTACGATATCCATTTTGTTGATTAGTTGTATGAAAATTTGTTTGAAAGTTTCGTGGGATTGTATGGAAAATTGTTGAAATAATGGGAGATGTAGTGAAATGGTTTAGTTGTGGTAAAATGGTATTGATTTAAACGAAATGGTTGTGTTTTTATAATGAAAAAAGGTATAAAAAAAAAATTAATAAAAAAATAATAATAAGGATACCTAAGCGTTAGTTTTTAAAAAAATTAAAAAAATTTAATTTCTTTTTTTCTTTTCTTTTTTTTTTTAATTTCTTTTTTTTACCACTCGTCCGCTCCCCCTGGCCCACCAAAACCTGCATCGTCTGCTTCCTCACGATGAAGAGCCTACACGCCGCCGCCATGACGCAGGCCGTCCCTATAGCGTCGTTCGCTGATGCCGCGTCGACATTGTCCTCGACATCCTATAGGGACCTGCCTTATCTTAAAAAACAAAAATACAAGATTAATCTTCATATCTCGATATATATTATATTATTATAACCTTATTAAAGCAAATTGAGTTAATACTATACTTTTAATGTATTATACTTTAACAACAAACTTTTGATCTTTTATAATTTCAAATAGTATATATTTTTGGAGTTTTATACTTTAGCCACAAAACTTTAGTTTTTTTTTATAATTTCAAACTTTTGTTTTTTATACCTTGCTACCAAATTTTGGTCTTTTATAATTTATCCATCAAACCTTTACCGTTTATAGTTTCACCATCAAATTTTTACCGTGTTTTTATTTCTATCCCTTACTCTTTGGTTTTTTATAATTTGGCCATCAACCTTTACCTTGTTTTCATTTTTGTTTTTAACTTCTGATTTTCCATTTGGTCCAAAATATTTTTCGTTTTCTATCACATTCAGAATCACAATTGGATAGGGAAGCATTGTGTTTTGTTTTCTTTTTAACCTGTCACAATCTTTATGTGTTTCAAGATTTATGGTACATTGTTTAACTATGTGTTTTCTTTGGTCTGGTGGTAGTTGTTGGCATATTAAAATTTCTGGCCCAGGTTTGAGTCTATGTACTAGGGATGAGCAAGAAATCCCAAGTCCCGATCCCGTCCCGGTACCGTCCTGGTACCGGTACCAAATAGTGGTACCGAATCCCATTCAGGACCGGGACCGGTAGGCGTGAACAAAAAAACCGGTTCGGCGGAACCGGTTCGGGCAGAACCGGTTCGGGCAGAACCGAAACCAAACCCGGAAATGAAACCGGTTTTGGAGAAACCGGTTTCGGTTTCGGGTTTCAAAAACAGGTTGGGACCGGGTTGAAAATCGGGTCGGGTTCGGTTTGGGTCAAAAAAACCGGAAAAAACCCGGTCAAACTTTGACCAAAACCGGGTTCAAACCCGGTTCGGGTTGGGTCA
>JAOEHQ010046879.1:0-11218 GCA_025447715.1 Asclepias incarnata
AACAATTTTTATTTATATATATTTTTATCAATAACAATAAATACAATTTTTATATACATGTGTTAGACAATTCAGAGTCGGCGATCGGCGAAGCCGATTACCGGACACCATCACCTTTTAACCTCAATCATCAACCACTAATGCGCGGGTATTATTTCTAGTATCAAATAATAGCCAAATCTATAGGTTTCACTTCTCTTCCATAAAATTTCCAGCACCATCTATCATTTCCCAAAGTCCAAAAGGATCAAATGAAGCAAGTGTTCTCCGTAAATAAGATCATATTTGTTTGTCATGTAAATCTTAAAGAATTTTGTCCTCGTCGCTATAAATTGTTATACATAAACATAAAATAACCGTTTTTAAAAAAAAATATTCAAGCCTCATGTATGTGATCGGTAAACTCTGATTTCAATGAGTTTCAAGAAGTAATTTTTTGTTTGTCTTGTGTCGGTTGAGTCTTTTTCAACCGATACACTTCATTAATAAATAATTATTGTAAAAAAAAAAAGGGAGTAAGAGTTTTAAAAAGTGACAAGCTATTTGTAGATGGGCAGGGCAGGGCAGGCATAAGTGAAAAGGATATATATTTTGTGCCAAGTAAGTAATGTAATTTGGTCTCATCTTATCCTTTTGGAGTCTCACACACTTACTTGTCAAATTTGCAAAGGTTTTTATGTCAATATCTCACTGAAAGTGAAGTTTAGTGAATGAATTTTAATTTATAGGCATCGCCCATCGAGATTATATATATATATATCTCCCAAAGTAGATAGATGGATAGATATATTTTCGTTGTTTTCCGCCGGCTGATTACGAGTGCACTTTGAGAATATTAAAATGACTAGTTTATCCTTAAATCACTAGTTGTATTAATTATTCGTATTAATTAGCACACCACCACCATATCTTTCTAGTACCTCACCATGGTTGATATATACCTCTAAATTATTACAACTTATATTAAATAAATAACAAACCTAAATTAAAGGAAGTATCTGAATCGTTATGATATTAGCAAAATGATCTTTTATTTCAAGGAAGGATGAGCTCTAAGAATATTTGTTTGTTGTAGAATTCGATCTACATTTACTACTACTACTATTATTATTATTATTATTATATCTAATTTAAATTAGAGAAAGGATTGGGAAAGTTTGTTCAAGTTAGGGTAGTGGTGGTGGTGGAGACATGTTTGGGAAGTGGTGTCAATGGTATTAGTCGTGGTGGTGATGGAGGTGATTTGATTAATTAGTTTTTTTTCTAAATAAAAATCAGAAAAACATAAAATAGTATTTATTAAGGATAATTTAATTATTTTAAGTTAATTTTAGTCACTTAATACATAAAGATAAATGCATATAATAAAAAATTTAAGAAATAAATATATAATAAAAACTAAATGAAAATCAAATGCATTTCTAAACGATTAACCTTGAAAAAGATTTAGTAGTTTATGTTTTAAATCATGTATTAACAAATGCGCATCTGAAAATTAGTCTACAAACATGCTTCGAAACAATATTTGAACAATGGGAGAATGGCAAATATTCCTAACTTAGAGAAGAATAATTGCATATTTCTTCATAGCATAAGTTTTCAATGTATGAATAAAATATTCATAAAGCATGGTTTGGAGAGATATGCAATTATGCTTGAGATATGTTAATGTCTTTTGAACAATTGTCTATGTATATCTCATCGGATGCATCGATTATATTTCAAATTAAAACTTGTATTGAACTATTAAAGGCTTCTAGTTTAGTAGTATCTGCGTTTGACTTATTATTATTATTTTTTGAACTATTATTATTATTTTTTGAACAGAAGAAAATTTTATTAAATAACACAAGAGACCTGTTGATAAGAGTTCAATCGGCCAATAACACAAAAGACAAGTATCTATGTTGACTTATTAACCAAAAAATTATGAGTTTAAGTACCATGGTAGATAAATATGTGGTGCTAATATTTGTCTTTTAAAAAAGGATTAAATTCATAAAAAAATTAACATATTTACCAAACAATTCATAATAAAGGGAACGTATTTTAAGTATTAAAAAGATTACATTATCGAAACTCAATCAAAAAAGGGAATATCGTTAGTTTTTGAGTTAGTCATCCGTTAAATGCCAACATGATCATTAAAAAAGTCCACTAGATTGGTGACTTGGCTTTACAAGTCATCATCGTCTTTTCCAACTTTTCTCCAGCGAAGTTCCGGTAAAAATTCCGACACCCATGTTTTCCCTTTCTATTTGGTTTGTCTTATATTGGTCATTCTCTAGATGAATTCGATTGCAGTTCTAGACGATTCACACTTGTTATCTGATTTCTAGTTAACTCAATATCCAATCGGTTATTGCAGATAATAAGGAATGAAGATTTTGAAGAATTAATGGAGCTTAGTTTTGGCACATTTGGGACAGTTTACCATGAAAAATGGCGGGATCAGAGTGTAGAGTTTTGGTGAGAAGTTGACATACCATCGAAGTTTTTAATTCAATAGCTTATGTAGATTTTGTAACTTTAGTTCTTGTGATAATGAGTTTAGTTCTTGTGAGAATGAGTTTTTTTGTGCAGTATTTTCATTTGATATCAGACTGTAGAGTTTTGGCGAAAAGTTGGCATACTATCGAAGTTTTTTTGATGTTTTGATGTTTGGAAACGATGATGATGATGATATATGGATGAAAGAGAAGCAGGGATGATGTTTGACCAATTACCAGTCATTAGGTCACATGAGTTTCAACCATGTACAAATTTAAAAAGTTCGTAAGGAACATGTATCAATAAAATAAATAAATTATGGTGCAATCATATACAAAAAGAAAAATACGTTGGTGATGTAGTGATTAAACTCTTAAATTAAATACACCCTAAAGTGTTATAGATACTTTAAAATGATTAAACCACTCTTATTTGTTTTCATTTGATGTATTATTTATAGGTAACATATATTATTATTATTTTTAATATTCATTATTTTATTTGGTTATTAGAGGGACAAGAAGACATGGAAGAAGAGAATTGGATAAGCACACACAGGTAAGGTAACAACAAGCCATCCAAGTATAAGTAAGATGTGGATCCTTTCTCACTTCAAATTTATTATCTGTTAATAAAATTCGATATTATAAAGAGCCTTGCTTCCAAGCAATAAACATTATCTTTTTAATTTCTAACATTTTCTTTAGGTATAAATTTAAATGTATTCATTACATGTTTGGACTTTAGACGATGTAGTGATATTGACCATATTGTCCGTCAGTCCTTGCCCAATACACCAAATAATACAATATTATATCAATCGAGACAAAGAGTTCTAATATATTTTTTGTTTATATTTATTATCAATCAAATCAAAATGCTTAAATACTATCTAATTTTAATGACATTATCATTGGCTTTTTACGGAACTTATGGATAAAATAAGATAATTGGTTTATCCTTTGCTTTAAAAGAAAATCATATATCTTGAAAGTTGAATTACAATTTACAATATCAATATCTAACAATAATTAAGTAATTGAATGAATCAAGTAGTCTTAACTAATCTATGGCTAGAATACAAGTACGTGTTGGGTAGCTATTCAATAGCCGCAGTTTTTTTTGAATGACAAATTTCGTTAAGTCAAATATGTCTCAAATTTGTGAATAATCACCTATGCCCAGATTTGAAACTTAAGGCCCCCATAAAGGCAAAGTCTCTCACCTCATAATTGGACCGCTAGATTAAAAGCCCATTGGTATAACAGCGGTTTAGAAATATTTTTTTCCAAATGTACAAAAAACTTTTTCAAATGATTATTGTGAATAAAAAAGAATTGGCCAAGTAGAGTGTAAAAAACCCATTTATACAAAACTACTAAAGAGCATAACCTCTCTTTAGCGTTCACTTTTTAATTTCAAATCAAGTTGTTATTTTCTTAAATGGTTGACAATTTATATTAATTACAACGCCAGATACGCTACTAATAATCTACCACTATCATTAAAAATATTATACTTCGTAGACTCGATTGAGTTCGACAATTTGCATAAACGTTATATCTTGATGCATGAACAGATGCTAATCACAAAAGATATCATCCTTTATGGCTGCAATGCTTACTTTTAGCAAACTGGACGAATTCAAAACACAAACTATATATTAAGCACTATATCTATAGTGTACAAGTATGAAACTAAAACGACACCATTTCATGTTTAAGAAACTAGAAACCAAAAAGAAGAAAAACTTGGTTCCAGAACATACAAAGCCACAAGTCAGTTGTGCAGGGATATAAACATGTCTACTTGACATCGATAAACAGCCCTGTATTTAGTATCATCGTTAAAAATTGATACCAAATAATAATGATAAAACTAACATGGGAAGAAATTACATATGACCAACGACTACTGTGTATCATGAAAATGATAAACATGAACTGCAAATACATACTTTTGGTTCTTCGCTAACAAGTCAAAGTTGAGTGCATTTAAGGGGGAAAAGAAGCCTTTCCTAATTGACAAAATCAGTACTCGTACAAAGAAGATAACAACAAGAAGCAGAACACTCTTACCACACAAACCTTTTCTTTTCCTTCTAATTAGATGTTTTAACATATCATATATGAAGGATCCTAGGGTTGTCATATGATTCCTTATCACGCTTTTGAGCTTAAGTCATATTGTGCTGATTAAGGGAGAAAGAACGATAACATTACAGGTTACATGAGGCCAATGGCAGGTAGCCTTGAGATACAAGTTCAGAAGCACATCTTCGGATCTGGGATTTTTGAAGTCATGGCTTGTGGACCTTGAAGCCAAAGATTCGAGGAATGTAGTCCTGTGATGTCTTTTGTGGTTTAAGGTGTCCATAGGTCATCAGGAACAAGTGCGGAAATGTTGACCCAAAATAGGCTCCATCCAGGTCTAGATGCTGTTAAAGAAAAAAAAAATGCAGGATCCAATATATAGACAAAACTAAAACTGTTCCAACAAAAATATTCACACTTTTTTTCAACAAAAAATTGTCTACATTCTAAATTGTAGATTTACATTCTAAATTGTAGATTATTCTAATTCACCTTCCGTCCTAAAAAGAAAGAAGAAACAACTTCTGGCTTACATATTATAGGGGCAAGTCATTGTAAAAAATACCAAATTCATGAGAAGGCCCTCAAAAATGGCATTTTGTAGGTACAACCCGGCTTTTTGCATCACAAAACCCTTCAGTGCATCAGAAACTCGTTATGCAAAAATGGTGTTCTGTAATGCCGACTATGAAGTTTGGTTAAAAAGTTCAAAAACCCACTTGAATTTTTATTACAATACCGTTTCGTACGCAACTATAAAGTTGAAGAAAACAAAACGAAAAAAGATATTTAGTCAGCCAGAAAATTGAAATTCACTGCCTTCTCACACTTCTCACAAATTGGGTCCTTTTATTTGATCATACCCCAACACACATACACATATATTAGGATGAAATATGTACCTTTACAAATTCTAACATTAAGAAGTAAAAGTTAACACCCAGAAGTCAAATATGGATTTTATAGATGCATGTTGATAATACTGATGATATATTGGAACAAAAAAGGATACTATCTTGAAACCTGGATTGAGGGGTATAGATATCTTCACACTTGGGACAGAAAATTTTTACATTGCTTTGCCGAGAAACGTCTGATTGACCAACAGGAAGGCAGGGTTGTCCAAAACAGAATACTCTTGGGCATCTGCCAAACTCTGCGTTTTTGTATTTCTCAAGCTGTCAAAGTCATCATTTGCGGCACTGTTAAATTTCAGATGTGTAGAAAAATTATTAATTTCAGATAACAAAAGAAATTCTTACCATTGCACCCAATCCTTTGGTTGTTAAGATATATCTTACATGAATGAGACCATAAAGCATCTCTGCTGCTGATTCAATGATTTCATTTTGTTCTTCTGAAAACATATCACCTGCTTAAGATGGAAATGGACAGCAATAGAAGGAGAAACACAGATGTTAATTTCTTTAAGCAAACATTAGAATATCAGAAGCAATGCATGGTGGTCCTTCCAACGTCAATACAGTATTAGCAGTTGTGGAATTTCACAGCATACAATTTTATATATAAGGTATAAAGAAATCTTTAGTATAATTTATGAATAATACCTACTTTCGCTTCAACTTACTAGCCCTAACTCATAGAGATCCATTTAATACCCTCCATCAAAACTTAGTAATACTTGATACATGGATAAAATAAGTAAATAACAGATACTAGCATTAAGGCGGCTGGAAAGATTTCAGAAGCAGGGTTCTTTTAAAATACAAGAAAGAACATCAACTTGCTTCCAGTCAATTCCTTCACAAGGGGGTATTTGAATTTGTGGATTCATTCTGTATCTGATTATTGCAACTTGTAGTCGTATTAATCAGTTTTAAATGTTTATATGAATAGATTATGCTGCTGATTATCTGATATGAGTGGTCATATAATCTATGTTATCAATAGTGGCGCTATAGTGGTGCTATAGTGGTGCTATAGCGGTTACCGGTCCTCAAGCAAAATAGCGGTCCAAACAGCGGTAAAATAGCGGTGTTATAGCGTTTTTTATTTTATTTTATATTTATTTGGCCCAAACTTAAAGAAACAGTAAATTTTGCAAGTATTAACACTAATGTTTCAAATATTGACACTTTTAAGCTTGACTTTTGATATTTATATTAAGTATAAAGTATTAATTAATATATATATATATATAAATGTTGCATAATATTAAAATTACTGCTATACCACCGCTATAACCGATAACTCAAATATCGGTCCTCGACCGCTATAACCGCTATTTTCAGTATTAACTACTTAGCATATAATCAATGTTGGATAATCAGTTTCACTCCAGCTACAACAAATCTCAACAGAAGGGTAAAACGTAGACCTAATTGCCCCTTCTTTTGACATAACTTGAAAGACTTTTCTAATCTCAGAAGACACAGTTCCTTTTTCCATTAGAATGACATGTTGAGTATTAATTACATTTATAAGCAAAAGTCCAAAACAACTTCAACAAAAAAATCACATCCACACACTATCTCCTATAACCCATTAAATACAGTTGATTATTTAACATTCTAACTCTAATTATTTAAAATCCCAAATTCATTTCCAAAGCACACAGTGAAATATCCCCATGGACCTAATTTCAAAAAAGAGAAGAAACATGATGATGTCCTGTACAAAAAGAGGCCAAGGCCACCCTCTGAAGTCACCCATATGGAAAAACAAAGATCAAGGGAATCACTTATTAGCTTCATAACTGAACACTTCAGCATGCAAACACCACCCTCGTTAAAGAACTCGAAAGTCTAAAGCATACATCTTTATGTCTTTTACATAAATATGATGTTTAACGGAAATTGTTACTTCTATAGGTAGTCCCATAGAACCTAACGCTTAACTTCATTTGTAGTACATAAGAGAGTCTGATTAATAATAAATATACCTAAACAAAACTGTAGAAACCTAGAAAATCAATCTTATTCATATACTTTTATGGTTGCTATAAACTGAAGTTTACACATTGAGAAGTTAAATGTTGCATGCTTTTATCTTATCTCTTTTTTTTTGTTTGGGAGCCCAAAACAGTTTGATGCATTTTTTTAAGGAGCAGAAGGGGTACAAGTAAAGTTGGAATTGCTGCCTTATATCTTATCTTTTTTTTTTGTTTGGGAACCCAAGCATGATATTAGTTTTCATATTTTACTCTTTCAGCAACAGCAAGAATATGCCCAAGTTCAATAGTTACAATGTATTTCAAATATGAAAAGGTGTTCTGGTTTTTAGAAGTGTCATTAATTCAAGCAGAACACAAGGAGTAGGTAGGCAGAGTGTCGAAGACCAAAATGGGTCTATGACCACCATATACCTTTAAGAATTTAGAAAAATCAACATCCAACAAGTATGACAGTCTGAAAAGAATAAAAGTAAGAAAGTAGATCGAATATGGCACGCAGTGTCTGATGAACACACTATTTTCTGGAATAACGTAAGTAGATGGAAATAAAGTTTTTCGAAACTTGAACTATAAAGTCTTTAGCTAGTAAAATCATTAAATGACCTAGGTAATAAACAAAAAAGGCCTAGCCTTTCACAATTGACTAAGCATAACCAAGTGAACAAGAGCCGATCATTATAAATGACTATCAGAAAAATAAAACAATTGAAGTTAAAAAAGACCTAAAAGAAAAGTTTAATCATCAGCAATCAGGTGAACTATATTGTTAATTATTAGCTAGTTCAGAAGCAGGAACTATGTGAGTTAGCATAATAGATGCGAAAATGAATATGGTATATGCAAACAAACATGATACATATTTGTACCATGGAAACTAAAGACAGAACTCGTAATTGCTTTACATTTAATTTAAAAAACAGGAAAAAGGAAAAAGAGAAAGCTTTACCGTGAGAGGATTCAACATCCAGGATCAGATCAAGAGCATAATCATAATAGGGAACTTGGCTGCTCAAACCGCACAGATTAAAATCATCTTGGATGTAATTTTCATCAACTTCACAGAAAAACTCGTTTCCACGCAGACTGCAAAACCATGATATCCATGACGTGTCCTCCCCATCAGACCCACTAACATCTGATTCCTCACTATCTGTTTCAGATACTACACTCACCTCTCCTATAGACAAAAAGAAAGCCTTGGTTAGATAATACTGACCACACACTCGATACCAGAATAATAGTTGAATAAACATTAAAGAATCTTATCAGAACCACATTAGATAATTCCAACCTGCAAAGAGTTTAACACATTTAATGAAGCATATACTATATAGTAAATGTACCAAGGGCATTAGAAGAACAGAACTATAAATCTTATCAGTTGTTCTTGCCAATTAAATCGATAAACGCTGCTACTAATTTTATTTGGTTTTGGAGAGCAGTTTCTCAAATTTATAAAAAAAGACCCACCTCACCACCATACATAGGTTAATATGCATAAATTGAATAGCAAATTAAAACAAACTATGACAACCAAACATGGTAACAGCATAAACTTGACTCTCAAATGACTATACCGAATAATTTATCGAATCAAGTATATCAAATTCTTGACATAAAGGTGTAGATTGGAGGGGGCACCCTTGACCCCGGGTGCCGTCCATTGTCCGCCCCACATGGATGACTTTGGACAACTCCCTTGGCATAGTGGGGCACCGCAGGAGGCCAGATTCGAACCCAAGACCTGTGATCTTGACAAAGTCACTCCTAGGGCCTATGTGTTTTGCGGATGTGGGTACCGATGGATCTATGATCAATTGGTAAGTATATCAAATTGCTATCACTAATCCCTATTATCCATATCCGATGAAAACTATGGGCATGTTTAGCACAACTAGTTGCACTTGGACCTCGAACAAATGCGTTTGGGGAAGTAGCCAGAGCTTATAAACAATGACATAAAGCGATAAACAAATAGAACTCAAAATGTGAATTATAATAATAATTATTATTATTCTTTAAGTAGCTTAAAATTTAGGCCCCTAATTTATTTATTTTTTTCCAGAAAAAACCACAAACTTAAGCTCTCATAAGCTCCGCGCCAAACACACCCATAATATTAATCACAAACATCAAGTTCTCTACTAAAACTTGCGTCATACATATAAATTTCATAAGCTCAAGCTCTCATAAGTTCCTATATGCTTTGCCCCAAACACAACCTATATATACAAGACAGTGCATCTCTTTGAGAGTGCCGCATGCTTAGACAATAACACATACATAAAATAAACATATATTTATATAAAAAATAATATAGAAAAAAAAAAAAGAAGGAAAAAGACGACCTTTGGAAAGGGGTTTCTTATTAGGGAAAGAAGACCTAGAAATTGAAGAACTTTTATGATTAGGGTTTCCACGATCTTTAATATTATCATTATTCATAATAATATCTTTGCCATTTGAATTCAATCCACCAGCTGCTTTGGAGCTACTCGCCGTTGAAGATCTTTCCATTTTAGCTTTCGATCCTCCCCCACCTCTTTCCCTATACATTCTTCTTCTTTCTCTCCAAAACCTACCTTTTTTTCTTTTTTAAAAATATTAATGATTTTATAAAAAAAACGAAAACGATTTTAATTAACTTCTTTTTATATATATTTAAAATTTAAAATTAAATTTTTTAGAGTGGAATGAAAATGAATGAATGTGTATGAGACCGGGAGGTGCCGGTGAAGATATATTGTATCGGCGGGAACAACAAGTTTCTACGGATTTTATTGTGTGTTGATGGGTGTAGGATATGATTGGTGTGGATCTATATATCATGCTATTGTTACTATTAGATGGATGGATGGATGTCATCCACCGTGGCTTGGATTGGATTATTTTGATGTCGATAGATTTTTTTGTTGTATAAAGAGTTAACAACTTAACATTAGTAAAATCTTGTGAAAAGCTATTATCTATTTTGCCTACCTTAAAAGTTAGTATTTTTTAGAACAATTTTTTTTTTTTTTTCATCTAAGCGGAGATTCATTTATCTGCTTCACCGGATAAATATGAATATTGATGATTATAATATATATTTTCTTTATAATATATTATAACTAGATTATTATCCCGCGTAATACGCGGTAAACTTATATAGTTATTTAGTTCAATTTTTGTAATAACATACAATTACATTTTAATATATTTATATTTTAATAAACTACATATTAAGAAACAATACATTATTGTTGTGATTGTTCTTTGTATATTGAGTATTGAAGACTCTATAAGCATACGGTAAAATTCTCGTAAAAATAATCTAAAATTTTTATAACATCAAATTACGTAGTTTATTTGTACTAAAAATGAAACATTGTATTATATATGTGATCAACTTGAGAAAATAAAACCGTTACAATAACACTTTCAATATATAAAAATAAACATTTTGCTTTTGAAATTAAGTGTATAAACATCTATTATGAATGTCATAAGATAATTATACTTGAAGTATATAGTTTATTTGAATATAACCAGTTACGAACAAATTAATCAATATCTAAATGATACATTGGTTAGGAAAACAAAAAAACATATAATATTGCATAGGTTAAAATTTTATATTATAAATTGAGTTAAAATAACTTGAGGATACATTGTAATAATGTATAATCAAAAGTTTATTCATCCTCAAAGATCGTCAATTGGCAACAATATACAAAACGTT
>JAOEHQ010046880.1:0-22152 GCA_025447715.1 Asclepias incarnata
AGATGACACGCATTTGAAGTGTCATAAAAAAAGTCGTGTAACGCGGGCTACACTTTCATTTGCGTGTCATGCCGTGACGTCGTGTTATAATTTTGTTTCCCTCTCTTACGTTCCTGCTATACAATTGAAGTCTCCCCAAATAATTTGAAGTCTCCCAAATCTAAAAAACCTCCAAATCCCTCAAACTCTCTGTCTTCTAGATCTACTTTTTCCCCTTCTCCCTCTTCCAATATCTCACACAAATCCGTTCGAAAATTGGTAAAAACCGAAAACAATTGAGTGAAGCATGTCCGAAATCCAGTCGGAAAATAAAATGATACGGCGTATATCTATCGGCAGTAAAAATCGGAAAGCTTTGATACGTTACATATAAATACTTTGATCCGCTGCGGATGGTTCGATCACCGCCATGGCCTCCTCTCTCAACTATCATCTGACCAATCTCCCTCTTCCCTCTGACCCAGGTACTACATACATATCTTTACATCTATATATCTGTATCTATATGTGTATATCTATATGTCTATGCCCACTTCTTTTCTTCTTCTTGTTTTTTTTTTTTTTTAAATTATTATTTTATATTATTTCATTTACTAACTAATGTATTCAGTCAGGGTTATTAGATTCATTTTCTTGGTTCGTTAAATTACTAATTTTCTTACTTATATTAGTACTAATTAATTAGTTAATTATGTTATTATTTCGTAGTTAATTGGTTATTTAGGGTATTAATACCAAATTAGGGTTTTTAAGTGGGTTTGACTTATAGTCAAACAGCTATTTGTGAAATCAGTTTTGTTAATTACTATCATCATATAGATAGAGGTTGACGTTATTATTGTTGTTTAAAAGTTTGAATATTTTTCTTGATTTGGCAAAATATATTTACTAGCTTTTTAGGTCAGTGCTTTCAGTTTATGCATTTGTATCATATTTTTGCTCACCATAGTTAAATATTTAAAGTGTCCGCCATACTTTTAATCCAGTTTTCGAGATTGGACTTTGTATATGATACAAAAAGTTTGTGTGCAAGTATCAAGTAAAGGTAATTTATTTCAGGTGGGGAAGCAGTTCCTGTTCACATTGTTACTCGTGCAAGCCAACTTCCACCTGAATTTTTGCACCCATCTTCTGATAAGAAGTTGGTGATCGGGTTTGACTGTGAGGGTGTTGACCTTTGTCGCAATGGAACTTTGTGTATCATGCAGGTAAATTTTTCTGGCAACAGCCATACGTGGTTATCCCGTATTAAATGTTCAAAGTTTACCTTGATCGAGTTTCATTAGGTCCCATTTATTTTTTCTTTAGTTCTTTACCAATATAAGGTCTTTTGGGTCGTGTTATTATTATTATTATGAAACTGTGGCTGATTGGAATATGGTTTTATGGGATTGGCAGTTAGCTTTTCCAGATGCTATATATTTGGTTGATGCAATTGAGGGTGGAAAAACACTTGTGGAAGCCTGTAAGCCTGCACTTGAATCTAGTTACATCACTAAAGTAATTCATGATTGCAAACGAGATAGTGAGGTGTTTAATTGATTTAAGCTGCTTATGCCCATTTTCACTCTTTTGAATAATTTGCTTACTTAATGTTCTCTGTTAACTTTTTGTTTTGAAGGCATTGTATTTTCAGTTCAACATCAAGTTGCACAACGTGTTTGATACCCAGGTGAGTGTGTCCCTGTATGATTTGATATCATTTGGCCCTAATGATGTGTTCATATTATCCAGCCTTTTTTTGCTGACTGACCAATTTATGTGACATAGATTGCTTACAGTTTGATTGAGGAGCAAGGAGCAGCGAGGAAAGTTCCAGATGACTACATATCATTTGTTGGTCTACTTGCTGATCCACGTTACTGCGGTACTTAGCCTTGCTTTTCATTTGCCATTTGAATATTTAATACCGTTTTCTGTTTCCAGCATCTAACCTTTTGGATGCAAATGTCCTTTTTATTCTCATTGTGAAATATTTTTACGCTGATTATATTACTTACATTCTCACCTTGAGATTTTGAAAATAGGTATGGCTTATCTTGAGAAGGAAGAAGTTAGGGTTCTTCTCAGGCAGGTTCGTCATATATGTAACTTAGGACAACTTTTTGTGTTATTATATATCATACATATGCAACTATCATCATTTTAGTATTTTAAAATTATGTTATGTGGAATGTGACAGGACCCGAACTTCTGGAACTATAGACCATTATCTGAACTAATGGTGCGTGCAGCTACAGACGATGTCCGGTTTCTTCTGTATATATATAACAAAATGGTGGTGAAGCTGAACCAAAAATCCTCGTGGTATCTTGCTGTTCGTGGTGAACTCTATTGTCGTTGTTTCTGCATTACTGATAACAATTATGCAGATTGGCCACCTCTCCCTCCGATGCCAGGTATGTTCCATTTTACTTATTGTATTTCATGCTTTTACTTTTTGTGTTATGTTCATATATTCCCTACTATAAAATGTTTCTATTAATTTTTTTTATTGCAGATAATATTGTGACAGATAATAATTCTCCAGAGGAAGAAATCCTATCAGTTGTTGATGTTCCGCCAGGCAAGATGGGGCGTGTTATTGGAAGAAAAGGAGCTTCCATTTTGGCTATTAAGGAATCTTGCGAGTAATTCTCGTTTTTTTCTTCTTCTTTTGAAATCTGCATTATTGATTATGCTTTCCTAATTGATGGGTTTGTTGTACCTACAGTGCTGAAATATTCATGGGAGGTACCAAGGGACCACCAGACAAGGTTAGTCAACGCCTTCTTTTATCTTTAGTGCTCGCCTTTATTAGTTGACCCGATTGCATCACTTCTTAGATCTTCAAAATCTTGTGTTATTAGTTCTTCATGTAAATATTGATTAAAATATATTTAGCTTTTCTTGTTTTTCTACTGCCATTTTATTATAAAGGTAAAAGAAATGTGCTAGTCTAAAAACAGAATTAATGCCAATGCCAATGCCAATGCCAATGCCAATGCCAATCCTTGTACTTGTCAGTATGGATGTGATTTAGTATTTTGGTTTTATCATCAACCTATTTTATTGAGAAAAAAACATAGAGTATTCATTGCACAATTCACCCAGAATGCATGTCTAACAGAACGTGTGGAACCACCCAAAGTGCACGTTTTTAAGCAACATATGGATGTCTGTCATGGAGCCAAATCCAGTGCAACTCTAGTATCTTGAACAATTTTAACTAACAAGATGGCGTATTCTGATATCTCAAACTCAATATGTTATGTTTTTTATGGAATATATACAATGATGTGGCCAGAAGCTAATAATATACCTACAATGATATGTAGGTTTTTGTAATCGGACCTGTGAAGCAAGTTAGAAAAGCTGAAGCCATATTAAGGGGAAGGATGGTGGATGGCTATTACTGAAATGCATATGTTCTGTATTACTTACCATTTCTGCTGACATACTGTGTAATAAGCCAAATTTAAAAATTGGCTACCTAAGTTTTTTAATCGGGAATGTGGGATGTTTGCCAGATATTGTTCTCCTTGCATGTTGAATTGCTATGAAAATGGTTGTCTGTGCACCAACACATAGTTTGGTTGTATTGTGCTTAGCCCATACATATTAGTCTTTTTTCAATTTAAGGCCGGTGCCAATGGCATCCGTTCTCAACAAATTCTCAGCCGTTCTCACGGCATCATTGTCAGCAGCCCGTTCTGGAGCCAAATTCTGGAGCCCCTGTTCTCACTAAGACTGAGAGAACATGATGAGAGGTGGGGTCCGGGCGAGTTTGTGTGTGTGTGTGTTTAGTGTGTATGGATTGTGTTTAAATAATAAAATATTTGAGAATTTGTGGAGGATGGTGCCATGGTGGTATTGTTGGTAATGGGTAAATTCTGGGTAAATTTTGAGAATTTGGCGCTGATGTAACAGTGAGAATTTGGTGACATTGTTACAGAGGCCTAAAGCCTTAATAGGTTTGGGGGGTATTGAGCAATGTGTGAAAGTGAACTTAAGCCATTGAAGTATGTGCCAATTTTGTTACCAGAGGGCCTCATTCTGAGCAGTGGTGAAGGTATGTTCTTCTTGGTTTGAAATAAATAAGTTGACTAGAGACTGCAAAATTGCAAATGGCGGAACGGTTTCAGTAAAGGTTTAAAATAGGCCGGGTTGTGTCAGGCTGGCCCGGTTCACTTCCTTTTCTTTTTTCCTTATATTATACATGATAATTATCATGTGTTATATATTATGGTTAAAAATGATTTTAATTCATGAAGTTTTAACTTTTTGGTATCTTAACTGACAAGAATAACTGGTACCTACTTTTGCCGGTGAGAGATGAGATGTGGACGGTAGTACTTTTTTCCTTGGCTGTTTCAAGTTTTTGGTAAGTTTGTTTTGACTTATCGATTTGGCAAAGTCTTGGAAAGTTGAAGATTAAAATAGATAATATAAAGGCAACTTCATCTAAATAGATAAAAGTTAGGAATGAAAGTATATTTTTTTGCAAATATAAACACATTGCATATCCCTTAAAAGGCTAAGCTCTTAAATTAGAAAATTAAACTAGATAATTTAAAGAGGTAAAATTATTGAATCATATATAGTTTAAGGGTTAAAATGTATTTTTCTGAAATATATTTGCATTCTTGCTTTTTATTTCAGGCTGTCTATTGTAGTGTTACAACGTTGTGAAATAAACATTTTTATGTTTTGACAAATAAATTCTGAATTATAACCTTTTTCCTCGGGTTTTTTTTTTTTTTCCCCTTCTCATGGCGTGTATATTCATTCAAGTGCAAAACTAGACGTTACAGTTAAGCTATATGCTACAAATACTAATATACTAAGTATATATAGAATAGTCAGGATAGGCCAAAACATACTAACACCACAATCACATTCCAATCGATTTTTAGCATGTGAGATCTTTGTAGCAACTCAGAAATAATGTTCAAAATAACACGCCAACAAATTATATATTCAAAGTCAGATTCAAGTCTTTTTGACAGTAATCTGAACTTCACGAGCACGTACGTTATCCAACCGGAAGTCGAAACTGCAAGCCATATTGCAACAAACCACATAAGTAAATATTTGAAAATCAAGTTACACAACTCAACTTTTAAAAAATACGAGTAACTAGTGTCGTTTTACATTTTACTCTTACATCGATCTGTGTAAGAACAGCATTGATATATAATGGATACGAGCATATATATTATGTTGCCGGTACCTAAACACGTCACTACAAAAATCTCGGACAAGGAAACTGACCTGTTTATATTGCCATTTCTGCCTGCAATGCAGCAAGTTCATCTTCCTCAGCTGAGGTCTGTCGAGGACGACGTACTGACTGTTTGCCAGCTGGCACATGAAATGCATCTCCATGGGCCTTTGTGGCAGGCTGGAGAGGTTGTTCCTCCTGCTCTAGTCCTTGTAATTCTTCAAGTTCAGCCTCCAATTCATCCTGAATTTATTCAAAATCATTACTATACGAATTCGAAATCAGGTAACAGAACACCTTCTTTTTTTTTTATATATTACCGGGCCTCTCAGGTAAAAGAACGCATTTAGTCTGAAGACAAAACTTATGTTTCGCTTCTAAAGTCAAACAGAAGTGATTTGCCCATGCAATACAACAGATTGGAGACGAATACCTCATCAAAATCAGCGGCTGCGCCAAGAGGTGTTGACAATGCTTCCTGGATTTGTTTCATGCTCTCGGTTTGCTCATTAATTTCGTCCATTGTTTTGTCAACATCAACAATTTTCCTGTATCATTAAACACCACAGTCAAACATATTTCACTTCTTTATTTAGTCTCATAGCATATAAACAAATAAAAAATTTTAACCGCCAGTTTTTCCTGACAATAAAACAGATTTGGGAGCTTACACTTCCTTCTGCATTGCCTTCATTGCTTGAGCTCCTGTTCTTAAAGCAACCACCGTATCGGTGGTAGCTTTAGAACCCTCTATCATTATCATCTGGTTAATTTGCAAGGATATGTCAACTACTTAGCATTATTATGGTTATAAAATGCAAAAGTTTTAGGCCGAAAAGGCATCGATCATCAAAAACTCACCTGATCATGAATGCGCAATTGAAAATTTCCAAGTTGTTCTAATTGATTTTCATAAGCTTTCTTTCGTGTTAGACACCTTTTTGCCGCTGAATGATTTCACAAAGATTAAAGAAGGAAACAACGTTATGCATTGGCTTGGTATGTAAGTTTTCAGTTTTCCAAGTAATATATCTGAAGCTAACTCTTTCTCAATGAAATTTTCATTAAATATATATCCATATATATAATGACTTCAATCCATACCCCTTTTATTATTTGCTTTAACATAATCCTTTGCTTTCTGAAGTTCTGCATTAACTTTCTTTAAAAGTAAATTCTCTTTCTTCTCTAGCTGCCCAAGTGTCTGCCGCGTAATTGTTAAAAAAAAGTTAAATTAAATTAAATAGGTAACCAAAATGTAATAAAATGTAGCAGCAGCAGCAGCATGATTTATCCTGCTTACTCGAGGAAAACAAAGAAAGAGCAAGCACCGCCAAATCGACAAATATACATTAACCATTTATGTTTTATATATATATAGAACAGACATGACGATATTTTAGACGGACTGACAACCTTTTATGTGCAGACCATATACTTTAATTAAGATCAAAAGTAATTAAATCTTGGGTTCAATTATGAGACAAATTTATCCAACAAGTCGGTAATCTAGCCATGAACTAAGTAACTGCCTGCTGTAGTCTGTATGAACACTCAAAATTCAAAAACTTAACTATATATGGTTGATGGTGATGTGTGACCAGGCCGACCCGGTACGTGCAACTAGAGCACAAACAAAATTTGACACAGATAAACTCGTACAAATTATCAGAACCTATATATAAAATTAAAGGGCCTACTTTGCATTATTTATGACATATATACGCTAACACGTACAGGGAATTGAAGGCCAGTAATTATTACTCGTATAAAATTTTTAAAAAAAAATGATTACATATATATATATATAGGATGACAAATTCATTCTGAAAAAAGCAGCAATCAAAGATGCATGAAACATATAATGAGAAGATATGTATTTATACCTCTTTTAACTTTTCTAGTGTTGCAACAGTATGTGCTTCTTGTTTGGCGGGTTTGTTTTTGCCAAACAATAATTTAGCAAACATTCTCAAATTAATTTGTTCGTTCTTCGAAACCTATATATACTTGTCCCCTGATCGATCGATCAAAACCATTAGAACAAAATATATATCTAGAAAACCTCCACAATCCTCGATAATGTATATATGAGTCCAGACTAAAAAAAATATATAGCTAGCAAGCCATCATTATACGTACCTACCTGGTGATCAAAAAACATATATTATCAGTTTTCAATATTTATTTATTTTTCTGTGTGATTTCTATATCTTCTATATATTAATGAAAAGGCCGAGTTTTATTATTATTATTATTATTATTATTATTATTATTATTATTATTATTATTCTAAGTAATTACGTGATTTACGTCTGTATATATCCTTTTATTAATTGTTAAATTTTATTTATTGTTGTATATCTGATGATTAAAACTTATCCTTTTAAAACTCTAAATGTATGTACTAGTTGTTATCAATAATTCCGGATAAGTGACATAATATCAATTCCTATATATTAGACTTTGAAACTTTTGCCATATTTTCTGAACTTTTAATTTTTTAAATTTTGTAAATATGATTTTTGCAAATTAAATTAAAAACATATATATTGGACTTTGAAACTTATGCCATATATGCTCAAATATATACTCGTATTTATTTAGATTTAGATATAGATATATATGTAGTGTAAATACGGAGTGACTATATTAATACATATTTGATAAACTTTTAATTTAAAAAAAAAAAAAACTTTTTTGTGCTAAACCTTATGCTTCAAAATAGGCTGATTTGGAATTTTGTTTATCATTAGAACCTATATTATATAAATCCTAATGGAAATAGTACAAGTACAAAGTTGGAAACCAATTGAGATCAATTACGTAGGTGGTTGAAGAAATCAAATACAAGCATAACAATGTCACATTTGGGTTTAGCATCCAAATTTGGAATATTTACATTAATTAATTATCTATCTATATTGAGAAATAAGTCGTCAACTCTAAAGAAATTACAAGAAAATACATATGAAAAATCTATGCCAATTAAGTGGTGCTTCATTATTCATTATTACATACTTAACTTAATCAACAGTCAAATAGCTCAAGAGAGTAAGATTGCTTGAACGGAAAATTACTCTCATGGTTGTATTTTACGAACATTATCAAAAAAATCTTCATTTAATTTATTTTTTTGGTCACGAAACCCAAATAAAAATTGTGAGAACCACGAGAGATTATGCGAATGAACCAGAGAGCATTTAAAATAGGAAGAAAAAAAAAAGAAATACAAGGGCCACGAGAGTCAACCCCGGGGCTGCTAATGTCAACACTAAGGCGGTGAAAATACTAAGTTTGATTTTATTGTGTCTCAATCTTTTTTGTGGGCTACGAGTCGTTGTAAGAAACTTGGTATTTCTCGGGATGAGTGGTTTATGAACCCTCTTCTTTACGTGTAAGTTTCGTGTTTTCGTTCCTTGGGGCTCATTTGGGATCATATCAAAAACAACACAGAGTGAAAACCGGTGGCGCAGCCTCTGTGGGTGAGGATTTTTCTCGTGTCTCGCCGTATATTGGCACGAGTTTTTTCATCCTTTTTATGTTCCTTGCAGTTCGAGTTCCAAGATGTGTCTAGGATTTCGTAGCGTGTTTATCTCCTAGATATTGTAATTGTAATTGTAACTTGTCCCGTTGGTGTTTAGCGATTTGCTAGACATTTTATATATAATATTTGTCGTTCTAAAAAAGATTTGGAATATAAGTGATAATGAGCAACACAACGCCTTCGTCCAGGGGCGGTACCAGAAAAAAAAATTCAAGGGTGGGCAAAATTTTAAAATCCATGGAAAAAAAATCCAAGGGTGGGCAACATTTTAAAAACCCATATGAAATTTTAAAAAATCCATGGCAAAATTTAAATTTCAGGGGGGCATTTGCCCCCCTTGCCCACCCTTTAATACCGCCACTGCCTTCGTCCAGACTCATCCCCGCGCTCGTCCCGTCGCCATGGACGAGTCCACACCGTTAGGTTTTTAAATCGAACTCGTCTTTCCACGGAAGAATGTAATTGAGTTTGTTTGTTTGTTTTTAAATCGTTAACGGCTAGTTGTATTATAATAAAAAAATTAAAAAATTTACAGATTTAGTCCCTGTAACGGTTCTGGTTTAAAAAAAATTAAAAATTCAAAAAACTTACAGATTTAGTCCATAAAACGGCCATTCTAAACCTTTTCACCCTATTTTTCTTTATATATTACCATTTCACTACCATTTCATCCTACCTAAACACACTTTCACTACTATTTCACAACCATCTTCAATCTTTCTATACAACATTTCACTTCATTTTCATTTCCAAATGGCTTTGTCATCAAACAATGTTAACTGAACCCGTATGACCGTCGATGAGGTGAGGGACTTTATCATGTCTGATATCCTAGACAACAGACTGTTTCAATAAGAACTGATGACAGTTGTTCGAAAACAAGGTCGTCGATGAAGTGAAGTGCTCAACGTACGACCCTAATTGGCCAAAACCTTGGTATCGAAAGATGGACGATGAAAACACCAAATAAGTCGATTCGTAATTGTGTGTTTTTTAAACTATTTCTGGGAAGTGTGTGTGTGTGTTTTTTTTTAAGTAATGTGGTTGGGTTTTTTTTTTTTTTTTAAAGGAACGTGTGTTGGTTTTTTTTTTTAAGTAATGTATTGTTTTTTATATTTCAATGAAGTTTTTTTTGAAGTAATTTAATTTTATGAATTTAAAGTTTATGTAAATTTATGTATATAAAATGTAAAATTAAATAATATGTGGGTTCAAGACTAATTCTGGCATTAGGCCTATTTTAGGTGATTAATCTTTGGTTAGTTCTTTGTTGATGTGAAGCTTTTGAAGGACGAGTCTGGACACTGTGAAACCCCTATCAATATAAGAAAAAATGATTAAAAATATATATATATTTCTTTGGGTATTTGAAAGGCATGGAATATATTCATTTATAGAAGAGCAATCACAATTAAAATACATGATAAACAAATGGAGGATATTGATAATTCAAACATCAGAAAAAATCCGGTTCAAGAAATCTCACAACACAAAATGGAGACAATGAACATGTCTCGAAATCAACATTAATTAGTTGAATAGAAATCTTGACTACGGAACACCGAGTCAAGATACATGTGACCTACTAACAATACAATGCAATCGTATCAACTTATGACCTTTCACCAATGGAACCCTTCATCATCGCTGCCGGACACAACCCCTCTAAACTGTCGACGCACACAACCCCTCCAAACAGATGTCGGACACAAACCTTTGAATCGCGTTCAATTTTGTGGAAGACAAATTTATTCCAATTTAATGGAGACAAACCCGTCATTTTTTGCAGAAAAAAATGACCCTTTTCAAGATCCCACCTAAAAGTGTCCCACCTAACAAGCCTAAGCGGGTTGCACTTCCGTTTTCCAGGCCCTTTAGGTTGACTCTCATGGTCCTCCGGGATGACTTTTGCGGTCCTTGGGCTCACTCTCGCGCTCCTCGTACCTTCCTCCCCTGACATACACTTGTCACTCTCCAGTTCATACACACAACCTCTTGCTGTCCTCACAACCAAGAAATTCTTAGACCATTCTGATAACGATGAAGATTTGATCTATTTTTGATAAAAAGTTGATTAAATACGACCATCTAAGTAATTTCCCCTATGCTTGAAAATTGGACACAAAACATTCAAAACAATGAAACAATGCTTTTTTCGCCTCTTTCGCCGTCAAAGTGCCTATGGTACCAGTTCATATTTGGTTACCCGAAGCTCATGTAGAGGCACCTACGGCAGGATCCATCTAGTCTCGCTATGATATTTCTCATCATATCTTAGACTTGCACACTAATTGTTTGTATCAGTAAAGTATATAGATGGCATTTTTGTGGCACTTGTTATACAATGTCAAATAACGAAGTTTTGACGATAAAATTGACAAATCATGCACGATGTGTGGCATATTTGAACTTTATTGAACATGAAATGAGTTCTAAGATTCATATTCTAGTAATTTGAAAAGAATCTCAACTATTGAAAGAAATATAAAAATCACCAAGGAAATGTCAAAAGTATAAAGGCAATTTCTCCATTAAAACGTGCTATACGTACAAAAATAAAAAGCTCAGATGTTTTAAATCAGATATAACTGTAGCGGGATTCCAGTAAGATCGAATGCGAGATACTACATTGTTTTGTTGCAATTATTTTGGTAAATGCTTGGTTCTAAAATTTCCATGATCTTTTCAACCTGATTAAAAAGATCCCTTCATATTCAAAATATATAAGTCCATTACGGGAATTGCTTAATTCAACTAATAGTTGCTACGCAACAACAAGGCAATAACATACAAAATCTTTTTTCCAAATGCACAACTAAACCTTACTGTTACTCTTTGTTCAAGACTTTCGGAACTTTAATGTAAGGCTCCTCATAACTCGGGATAGCAGCTATTATGGCCTCCCTGTTGTTACCAATGGATTACATAGTTTAGAACAATAAACCATTATGTGTTTTACAAACAATAAGAACGGAAAATTATGGTAACCTGTTGTCAAACGTTTCGGGACTATCCTCACGGAAGCTTCCTGCTTCAGTATCTATATAAACGATAAAGAATATTTGTACATTATTCCCAATATGAAAGGTAAGCATCCATGTTATAGAAGCAAGGTTGCATATAAAGTTTTTCAAATATTAAGGTTGCATATAAAGTCCAAGCACCTGCGCGTATTGCTGGTTCGATACTTTGAAGATCCACATCTTGAAGTTGCCCAAACCTGTTCAAAATGTCAAGCCAGTTCATCTGAACTCATTAATCCTGATCTGTTGGATATCAAGCTTTAACACTCACCCTCAAACTCACTGTTTGCTAAGACTACACTATGTTTGAAAGTGACTCTACATGATAGAAGATAATGAAATATAAAAATTGTGGAAAGGAAATATTACAGCTACAACTTCATTCATTAACCAAAGGGGGCTTTAAATAGCCTTTACAGAACTAAACGTGGGAATAAAACCATAAACAAGTAAACCTACTTTCTAGCTAAATAATTGGTAACTGGCAAACCGCATGACCCACTTTCATCCTATGAACCGGTCAAACCAACTGCCTAATCTAATTAATTCAAACTATTAAAATACGAAAATATGACTCAAAGTTCTTCCATGCATGCAGTAGCCATATATAGCTCCTCACCAACTAGCATAAGCAAACTAAAATTACCAACTAACGAATAGTAACAGCAACCTACTAAATAAACAATTAACCCAACATGATCTACCTAAAATTCTTTAATTATTAAATCCAAGGATTTATACATAAAACAAACTAAGATATAAATTGCTCTCAAAGTCTAAATTTGAATGCTACCCAACATAAAATTTACTTCCTGAGTATTAGCAAAATACTTTATCAGTTCTCATTATGATATTCAAAATGGATGGTTAAAAGTCCAAACAATCTAACAGTGCATCAAGTTTGTAAAATATTGTGACATCTGCCATTGTGGTATACATCCAATTTTGAAAAAAAAGATTATAAAATGATGAAACAGAACGACAACGATTTGAGATAAGTTTATTTAACTGGTTTGAACAACATTAGACACATAACATCAAGCAAAACAGTTTTCATTATGGATTAATTGCTAGTAGGGTTGGGAATTGTCCGTACCAGAAAGGATTAACTATGTAAATATTGTTTTGGTATTAATATAATGAGAGGGTTTTGGTATTAACTAAATGACAGGGTAACGACCTTCTTTCCAAAAAAATGAAAAGTCAAGCAAAACAAACATACAAAGGAAAAGATCATTACCAGTCTACCACTTGCTGAATTTTGGGGGCAAAGTCTTCAGCCTGTACGCATCAAGAGAGACATCGAACTCAGTGTGATACATATTCTTATGCATTAACATTATGTCCACAAGAATCCAACACTTTTTCACTAAATACATTGTTTAGTTGGCTTTTGTTATGTTCCATACAGATTCAACATCACTAATTATCTAAAGCATTCATCATATGTAATCTTGACAATCAAAATGGAAATCGTTACATGTATAACATGTGTCTTTATAGTAAACTAAACCAATTCACACATGAATACAATATAAACTTTCGTTAACTAGTTATGTGAATAATATCAATGGGATAAGGATGCTTTTATTAACATTACACAAACTATTTAACTGAATAATAGTATAGTGGGTACCTCTTGTGAAGTGAGAGAAATACGAGCAGTTTCTGCTAAACGGGCCACATCAGGACGTTCCAAACTAGAATGAACAGAGAAGTCACGAACTCCAACCTTAAACTTCTTCTCGACCTGTCTTAGGCATTGATGAAATCCAGATTTTGAAATGTGATTGAGCAGAATACGTTCAGATAAAATAGCTGGTACTAGTACAAGTAATGCTCTGCTTCCCATATTTCTTTAAAATCTGAAAGAAACTTCCAGATACATACATCAACACATACCAAATTCTTAAACTGTACAACTATGCAGCTGGTCATATCAGGGAAATCAATAAGGTTAAAGATTATTATCAAAATAGAATTCCGGAAATGCTAACTTGAACATAAAATAACTAACAGGGGATGGTTTTTAAGCAAGTAGGGGTGTACACAGTCCGGTTAGGCTGATTTTTTATGAAAACTCCAACAAAACTGGTAATACGGTTTCTAAACCAAACCAGTTTTCGACGAAAACTCAAACCGAACCGAACCAGATCACCTGGTCTGTTAAAATCCGACCAGTCATTTTTTAAGTTTTAAATCTGACAAAAGGGTCAGCGTGCCCTATAAGCAACGACGAGCAAGTGCAGTATAAGTGATCAAATAGGCTGACTATTTTCTAAAGACCTGATATATTTGGAAGGACCTTACCTCCAATATACTAAGAGTTACACTACAACACTTTGGATGATTATAACAATTTACACAATATTAATAAAACTTTTTTAATATGTAAAAAAAACATATTTTGTGCTCATGGGGTCTTACTTTGTAATAAGGCCACACGAATCCACCGGCCCGGCATGCCTAAATTGCTAAACAGTTGTCATAACATGACAATGCCAATATCTGTATGAGCTTTGAACACACTGACTCTATGAGAATGCCCTCCCTGGTTGTGTGTCTCACGATTTATTATATCGATTGAACAAACTTGCAGATATTATATTATATCCACCACAAAAAAAAAAAAAAATTTAAACAAAGGGATGAACAAAAAACTGTCACTATTTAATTTAACGCCAAAGATAAAATATAATTAAAATAGTAGCAAAAATAAAAGGATACCTAGGTTTTGATACAACAATCATACTTACTTACTTGCTAGAGTAATAATAGACATAGTTGTCAACTCGTGACTCGTGATGCGACTCGTTTTCCTAATTTTCGACTCGTGACTCGTATCGTGACTCGACTCGTAAGAGTCATAATATACAAAATATATATCTAAAAATACATATTATACGTATACAAATCTAGTATTTCAAATAGATATCACAATTCATTACAGGATATGGAGTATTAGCTTGTCTATATATCTATATCTATCTATGATATAGTGTATATAATATAATATATATATATATATATATATATGTGTGTGTGTGAGATATTTAGATTTATACATAGGTAAAGAATTTACAAACTAAATATTTAAAATATATGTTAAAAAAAAAAGCAGCTGTAGTCCATTTTATTATAATAATAATATTTTTTGTGTAAAGATGTACACAACTGTCATAAATATCTCTACTTTGTATTTCTTTTCAAAAATTTCTTTTCCTCTTCCCCAAAAAACTCTCTGCAAAATTCACCTAACCCACAAGAAAAGAAAAGAAGATAACAGACCGCACAAGAAAAAGAAAAAAAAGATAACACCGCTAGGCACCACCAGTATCTACCACCACCCCCACTACATCACCACCCACCACTGCCTCCACCTCATCATCATCATCATCCACCACCACCATAGATCAAGAAAGAAGTCTGAATCGGGTTATGGACTGCCGGTCAAAAAAGAAAACCAGTGATACATCAGACTCGCACGAGTCCCGATACGCATCGACTCGGACCGAGTCACACCTTGACTCGCGATTCATCCACGAGTCATAACCTCTGGCGAGTCGCTAACCGAGTCGCCTCGTTTTCACCCTGTTTTGACTCGACTCGTACGAGTCGACTCGTGACTCGTACGAGTCTAACAACTATGACTAGAACAATCTTGACATTGTCAAGAGCTTTAACCTGACTAGGGACGTTCTCAGTTTTAGTCGATGGTTGGTGCCCTAAAGTTCCTCTTTGATTTCATCCCCACATGAACAACTAATACACATACAACACATCATAAACTTCAATTTCAAACCAAAACACCTGTTCAATCACTTAACCTAGTACCATTTTTGCAATTAGTAGTTTATACAGTGTTACCATATTCCGTTACAAGATTTCTAAAAGTGTGTACACCATAGTCGAAAATAATACCAAGTATCCCACTTTAAAATTTGATATTGGATGTTGTGAACTTTCAATTAGTATTATTATAGATTTATATGTATCTGGTGACTTATTTGGGAATTGGGAGTAAGTTTTTTTGATGGCATCTCAGCCATATAGTCCGCCAGATCATCAAAGCCGAAATCAATTCAGTCATAAGAGGTCAGAAACATATAATAGCAACAACTGAGAGTTTTATACACCTATAGCACTTCAAGTAGGATGCATAGTCAGATTTTCGACTATAGCAACTTCTTCAAACTTCATCTCTGATTTAAAGTAATAAACTGCTAGAAAAAACACTTATACTTTAGCCCTACCACGCACACACATGTGTGCGAACAAGCCTATATCTCCATTGGAATACACACTTTACTAATTCTCAACCGCCTGCGTCTCGTACCCAATTAGCAACTAGAGGCAAACACCATCTTTTGTTGAAGTAAATATATTTGTTAACATCTAATACATGAATGTATAAACAAAAGAAAGAGTAAGAGACAGACCACAACATCAGATGTCCATAAAGTGAGGTTGTCACGCAGAAGTTGCATAATCAATGTGTTGTCTTTGTAAGAATCCTCACCAAGTGTATCCAACTCAGAAATGGCTTCATCAAATGCCTGTCATGCAAGAAAACAACATTTGAAAAAATATACAAACATATGGCAAACAAAACATATCACACAGCCCATCTACAAATCGTGATCATAACATAAGAAAACTTAACATCTTGCAGAAGTATATATAGAAGTCACCTGCTTAGCAAGGTTGCAAACACGATCAGGCGAGTTGAGGATTTCATAATAAAACACCGAGAAGTTAAGTGCAAGACCTAGCCTTATTGGGTGACTAGACGCCAAATCTATTAATGCAATATCCTAATAAAACAGAAAAAACCATTAATAAACACAATTTGCAAGTTGCAAGATCAGCATAAAAGCAAAGATCGGCCATTGTCTACCTGAGCAGACTTGTATGCCAACAAAGTGTTCTCGGCAGCCTCTTTCCTTTCATCACCTGCCTTAAACTCAGCAAGGTATCTAAAATAATCTCCCTTCGTCTTCAAGTAAAATACTTTAGATTAGATTCAGCAGTGGGAACAAGATGAGACTCGAGAAGCCCTAAAATCCCATAACAGATTTTACTCAATTCAGTCTCGATCTTAGACCTGTAGTCCTAAATTAAAGTGACATGATCTTAGACCTGTAGTCCTAAATTAAAGTGACCTATAGTCCTAGATTTTACTCATTCTTGTCTTTAGTTGCTTTTCGTAGCTTCAATTGTCGTTGCTTGTCATCACTCTTAGCCTTTTTGACATCATTCTTTGCTTGGATTCGCTTATTTTTAGCCATCCTAGCATTCCACTTTTTTTTCCCTCTCTTTCATAAAGTTAACCATAGCTTTATTCATTTCACTAGCATACTTCATCTGGGACGCAGATGGCTCCAATATTCTGACACTGCCATTTGCGTTCCCGATCATTATCGGGATGCTAGGTATTTGAAAATTAAAAAACCAATGTTTATTATAATTAAAATCATCTTTGTTGATACTATATACAATAAATTTCCCATCTCTTGCATTGCTTCTCCTCGTTCAACATCAACTGTTGCCGATATGAAACTACCCGAATTGTCAAGCCCGAGTATGTATGCAATGTTTAGGATCGGAATCCTCTCATTTCGAACTTTTGTGAAAACACACTAGCTCCTCCAATTCGGGTAGTTTCATATACTTACATATTAGCAACAGGTACTAGCACTATGAAAGATATTTTGGTTGTGGAGTACCTAGTGTGTTTTCACAAAAGTTGGGAATGGGAGAATTATGATCCTAAACATTGCATACATGAGATACTCGGGCCTGACAATTTGGGTAGTTTCATACTGGCAACAGTTGATGTTGAACGAAGAGAAGCAATGCAAGAGGAGGTAAATTTATTTTATATAGTATCAATAAATATGGTTTTAACTATAATAAACATTGGTTTATTAATTTTCAGATACCTAGCATCCCAATAATGATCGGGAATGCATATGGCAGTGTCAGGACATTCCCAGATGAAGTATGCTAGTGAAATGAATAAAGCTATGGTTGACTTTTTGAAGGACCGGAAGAAAAGTGGAATGCTACGATGGCTAAAAATAAGAGAATCCAATCAAAGAATGATGTCAAAAAGGCTAAGAATGATGACAAACAGCGGCAGTTGAAGCTACGAAAAGCAGCTAAAGACAAGAATGAAGCTGAGTGTAAAGCTTGTCTTTGTGCATCAAGATCATCAGCAAGGTCATCGTCGTCCCGAGATAAATGAAGAACCCTTCCCGACCTTCATCAAGATTCTGTTGTTGTTGTTTGTTGGAGACAATAGTTGTGCAAAAAACACACTTTACCTTTACCCACCATGCAGAGTGTTTTTTGAGATTTATAAATAATGTCCCTATTACTTTGAAGTTGAAATCATGAGTACTTAGACTATTGCTCTGATGATATTCAATAAATATTGATGTGTTGACCTCTTACTTTGATCGCATATATATAGTAGCACTTTTTTTTTATTTGGTCATGTATTGACCTCTTAGCACCATGCATCTTGAGCTTACTTACTTTTATTTGGTGTGTTTTGTGTGAAAAACACGCATTAGTACCTTACTCTTTTTTACCCACCCACCCACCTTACGTGTGTTTATAAGTACTGTCCGTTAATGTGCCAGTCATGTGATGGGTGGAATGGTCTTATGAAAAGGTAACCGAGACTTGTAAAGTTTATGCCATGTTTGATGAAACAATAAAAAAATACCTTTTTTCCCGAAGTTTACAATCTGCCTTCTTTCTTCTTTTCTTGTAAGGTCACCCAACAAACTTGACTTTACCGGCCATAAGGGTTGAACTCTAGAGTGTGGCATCCAGTTACAGCTACATATTGGATTTCCTTTCCCATCTTTCTTTGGTATCGAGCCTACAAATTAAAATAATACCAAATGAGCAACAACCCTTGTAGATCTACATGTGATTGAATATATAATCAGTTCTAAACAGCAAAAGTGACAACAATATATTCAAAACAACAACATAACCCCAGTATAGCTTATGTGGTTTCTTTGAAATTATCACATCTTTCGTCGTAGACAAAACATTATCGTGTTGTCCATCTAGCGAGATAGAAGTACTCGTCCTATCTTGAGCTTTTTTACATTCACTTGCACACTCTTCTGCGTTCTCTTGTAATCTGCTTGGCCCTGGATGATCTCCGTGTAAAAAAAGTTGCCTTACAATGAAAATATAACATTATTAATATTATTATGATAATAAACAAAGTGTAAACTCGGATGTTAAATGAACCTTTATTAGGTTTTTTTTTTTTAATCTTGGATTATTTTTTAAATTGTATACGCCTATTGTGCAGTTCCCATGAATAAAACAACAATATAAATCACATCAAAGATACATAGACATGTAGTAATTGGCTGGAAATAAGAATATGCTAACCCGGAATTCGGATATCCGAGATTGGGTAACAGAAGAGGAAGAAGAGAAAGAGGGATTTAATAATGATTTAGGTTTTACTGATGAAATTGCAGCTATTACTGATGAAATTGCTGCTCGGGAAAAAAAAAAAAGGTATTTTGTATTGTTCCATCAAACATGGCATAAACTTTACAAGTCTCGGTTCCCTTTTCATAAAACCATTCTACCCATCACATGACTACTGGCACATTAAACACACGCAAGGTAGGTAAAAAAGAGTAGGGTACTAATGTGTGTTTTTCACAAAAAACACACCAAATAAAAGTAAGCTATAGCTCAAGATGCATGGTGCTAAGAGGTGAATAAAAGTAAGTGCTACTATATAAGCGATCAACACGCCATTAAGCTACACATTTATTGGATATCATTAGAGGAATAGTCTAAGTACTCATGATTTCAACTTCAAAGTAAGAGGGATGGTACTTATAAATCTCAAAAACACTCTACAAGGTGGGTAAGGGTAAAGCGTGTTTTTTCACACAGCTAACATCTCCAACAACAGAATCTTGATGAAGGTCGGGAAGGGTTCTTCATTTATCTCGGTACGACGACCCTGCTGATGATCTTGATGCACGAAGACGAGCTTTACGCTCAACTTCATTCTTGTCTTTAGTGGCTTTTCGTAGCTTCAATTGCTGCTGCTTATTATCACTTAGCCTTTTTGATATCATTCTTTGCTTGGATTCGTTTATTTTTAGCCATCCTAGCATTCCACTTTTTCTTCCTTTCCTTCAGAAAGTCAACCGTAGCTTTATTCATATGGCTCCAATATTCTGAAACTACCATCTGCATTCCCGATCATTATCGGGATGTTAGGTATCTGAAAATTAAAAAACCAATGTTTATTATAATTAAAACCATCTTTATTGATACTATATACAATAAATTTACCTCATCTTGCATTGTTTCTCCTCATTCAACATCAACTGTTGTCGGTATGAAACTACCCGAATTGTCAAGCCCGGGTATCTCATGTATGAAATGTTTAGGATCGGAATCCTCCCATTCCGAACTTTTGTGAAAACACACTAGCTCCTCCAATTCGGGTAGTTTCATATACTTGCATATTAGCAACAGATACTAGCAGTATGAAATATATTTTGGGTGTGGAGTAGCTAGTGTGTTTTCACAAAAGTTGGGAATGGGAGGATTCCGATCCTAAACATTGCATACATGAGATACTCAGGCCTGACAATTTGGGTAGTTTCATACTGGCATTGCAACAGTTGATGTTGAACAAGAAAAAGCAATGTAAGAGGAGGTAAATTTATTTTCTATAGTATCAATAAAGATGGTTTTAATTATAATAAACATTAGTTTTTTAATTTTCAGATACCTAGCATCCCGATAATGATCAGGAATGCAGATGGCAATGTCAGGGTATTGAGCCATCTGAGAGGTAGATGAAGTATGCTAGTGAAATGAATAAATCTATGGTTGACCTCTTTGAAGGAGAAGAAGAAAAAGTGGAATGCTAGGATGGATAAAAATAAGAGAATCCAAGCAAAGAATGATGTCAAAAAGGCTAAGAGTGATGACAAGCAGCGGCAGTTGAAGCTACAAAATGCAGCTAAAGACAAGAATGAAGTTGAGCGTTAGCTCGTCTTTGTGCATCAAGATCATCAGCAGGGTCATCGTCGTCCCGGGATAAATGAAGAACCATTCCCGACCTTCATCAAGATTCTGTTGTTTGTTGGAGACGATAGCTGTGTGAAAAACACATTTTACCCTTACCCACCTTGCAGAGTATTTTTGAGATTTATAAATACTATCCCTCTTACTTTGAAGTTGAAATCATGAGTACTTAGACTATTCCTCTGATATCCAATAAATGTGTAGCTGACTGGTGTGTTGACTTCTTACTTTGATCGCATATATAGTAGCACTTACTTTTATTCAGTCATGTGTTGACCTCTTAGAACCATGCATCTTGAGCTTACTTACTTTTATTTGGTGTGTTTTGTGTGAATAACACACATTAGTACCTTACTCTTTTTTACCCACCCACGCACCTTGCGTGTGTTTATAAGTTGTCCGTTAATGTGCCAGTCATGTGATGGGTAGAATGGTCTTATGAAAAGGTAACTGAAACTTGTAAAGTTTATGCCATGTTTGATGGAACAATACAAAATACCTTTTTTCCCCAAGTTTACAATATGCCTTCTTTCTTCTTTTCTTGTAATGTTGCTAACAATCTTGACTATACCAGCCATAAGGGTTGAACTCTGGAGTGTGGCATCCAGTTATAGCTACATATTGGATTTCCTTTCCCATCATTCTTTGGTATTCTGCCTACAAATTAAAACATCTTTGCTTCTACAGATAGAGGTCAAAAGTTTGATTTTTCCCTCCGGGCCGGAGGTCCTTTTCTACCTTAGGTGGAACCTGAAAACAACCTCTCTACCTTCGGTAGGGTAAGGTTGTTTGCATCTCAACATCTTTCATACACCGTCGTATACAGTATTTGGACACATAACTCGTGGAAAGCGGTATTGGGTGTTGCTTACTTTTTTTTCTAACCTTTTTTTTCCCCTCTGAAAAACAATGTCGATTTCTTGAGGTGAACTTAAAATAAGCTAACGATAAAAGAATGAGATGTTTTTTTCTTAAAGAAAATGTTTTTTATAACTTGGATTTATATGTATGTAGTCTAATCGAAATATAATGGTTTTCAAACTCTTTTCTAACTATCTTAAAATATCTAAATAATGATGTCTGAAACTCAGACATATATTTGTTCACGCAATATGGTACGTGCGCTTTGGTAGTATAACAAAACTAAGAGGGGAGGGAGTGGACGAGGGGTTGGGTTGGGGCCGATCGGGCACACCGCCGCCGCCCTGCGGTTTTGGTGTTTGGGGTTGAATGCTCGGGGTAGAAGCCCGGTGGAGAGACCGAGATGAAGCACATGTGGGCCC
>JAOEHQ010046881.1:0-11218 GCA_025447715.1 Asclepias incarnata
ATTCATAGAGCACAAGTATATACACTGATGCACGAAGATTTTCATGATGCACAACAATATTTAGTTAAGAGAAAAGACTTGTTTTATTTGTTTTACTTTAATACTTGTTTTATTGGAACCGGAACCCAGATATATATTAAACTAGGTTAATACGTGTGCGATGCACGGCTCAGTTATTTAGTATGTAAACAGATGAGAATATAATGTTCAACAAAGACTATAAAAAACTTTATAAAGTATGACTCACATATCCTCACTTTTAGGTATAGTAAGATAGTAAGATGAATCAAAATTACAATATTAGAAACAAATTGAATAATTAATAAAAAGCACAAATATAAATATAAAGTAAATAGTATATATTTTGAATTATTTATTACCTAACATTTTCCTAATATATTTTGAATTTAAAATTTGAACATGCTAGGAATTTAATATATTTAACAATTTATTAGTTAGATAGATATAAAAATATGAAATTGATGTATATAATATCTACCTTTTAAATAAATTGATTAAATTTGGGGACACATAACTACATTACAAAAATTTGATAAATTTTTTCTTTATTTTGAATTCCTGCTCAAATATCTCCACACACACACACACACACACACAAAACTCTTTTATTTGGAAATGATAATATTTTCTTTATTGTTTAAATTTAAATTTAAACTTAAACTTTTATTTGGAAATGATAATATTTTCTTTATTGTTTAAATTTAAATTTAAATTTAAACTTAAACTTTTATTTGGAAATAATATTATTTATTACCAAAGAATTAGGTTTTGACTTTACTAAATTGATAATGAGTTGGAAATGACATGTCAGTTTAAAGATGATTTGTCAATTAGAGAATAATTGGAAATGACACATGTATTAATGATGTGGCTATGCTTAATGAGTGCCAATTAGGATTGACCTATCCTCACTTATATGTAAAGAAGAAGAAGAAGATAGTAAGATAGTTGAAACATTAATATAAGCAGCACTTGGCTTTACTGATTTAGGTGCAATACTCCCTTATTGTAGGTGACGGGTTCTAAACCTGACCCTTTTATTATAACTATTTTTAACAGATATAGCTGTAAGTTAAAATACATATTAATTACATATCAAGTTATAACATCAAGATTAGTTGGCTTGGTTGGCCCATGCATGTTGTCCCTCATACAGAAGGTCATTAGTTTAAAACCTGACCCTAGTGATTTTTACACAGATTTTAGAAAATACAAAAAACTGGACTGGTGCCAAAAACCCAGCCATGGGTCCGGTTCGTGGTCCGGCCAGTCAAACCGGCCGGTCTGGTTTTCAAAACATCGTTACAGTTTACACTAATTTATATAGTAAACTTTGTGGTCCAAATAGAAGGATAGATTCATAAAGCACATGTGAGTGGAGAAGCAATTCTTCACTTAATGGAACAACAAACAAACAGGCCCAAAGTCTACTATGTTTCTAATACAGATCACCAAAAGAATAGTTAAGAAAATGAAAATGGGTAAGCTTATAATGAGAAATGTGATGTAATAGTACCTTACAATCATCACTACCCGATACAAGCATTGATGGTTCTATGCGTGAAAAGTCAACACTCCAGACCCGTTTTTCATGCTCTTCGTACTCCATCACACTCTGAATGTGTCAAATTAACAAAATAATCAATACAACTCTTAACAGAGGTTGCATTGCTTTCTAATACCTAACAGGCTAATATTTAGGAGTGCAGGCAGCATGACACATGCAAAATTTTATATAGAGCTGGAAATCACTAGTAACCGGTATCCAATTACCTGCCGAGTATTAACGTCCCAGACAATAACTGTTCCTTCATAATCACTACTAGCTATATGGTTTTTTGCATGCTTGTTCCAGCTCAAGCAACTAAGCTTTGATCGTGTAGGAATCTCCACCACAGGGCAGTGTGCTTCCGGGGGTTCATTAACAACCTAAAAGTAAAGTATAATGTCAGTCAGGAAAGGACAAACATGAAACCGCTACTTTACATTTTAAAATTTGAAGATATTAATCATCGTGAGTCATGGCAAAGAAAAAATTGCAAGATACCAAGAAATTACAATGCATAACTACCAGCGGCCACGAGTTATTTTAATAAGTGGTAACTAATCATCAAAATGTGTAATGGTTTTTTAAACATTGAATCAAGTTTTTATTCAATCATGACATACAAACACTAAAGCAGTAATTTGCATTTTCACCCTACCAAAAAAGGAGAAACTCACCGTTGAGAAGTCAAAAACCTTTATACGTCTTGAAACCCCAGCAGTAGCAAACATTTCATCATCACGATCAAACTCAATGCTATGGTAAAGATAAAGCAAATTTTAGTGTATTATAAAGCAGAAGACCAAGTTTTTTATTTACTACATGCTACCCGAGGATCAAAGGATGTAAATTTCAGAACACAAGTGAAAATATAGCAAAAAATAAAATAAGGCCAATTATACCTAGATATAATGTTGGCTGAATTAAAGAGGTCACCATGCCTTAGTTCTGCAATCACCCTTAGTCGACTGTTTGAGAGAAAAGATCCAACATAAAACATTAGTGGTACATTCAAAGCTCTTACTCAAACATGGAAATGATCATAGATACCTGTATTGGGTAAAGGTAGACAGTACAGATTGAAAATCTGACAGGCCTGAACTATAACCTTCCCTTTGCACGGTGTCAACATCTACTTTATCATGGTTCTGTACTGGGCTCACAAACTGTCGTCGCTTTTGCAAGTAACATTGTTGCAGGTCATTGAACTGCAGGAAATGATGGAACAGTAGAAACTTAATACGCACATTACACATATGAATGACCACATTATAGTAAAAGGATCAACATGTATCTATAGATGACTTATTCAATTTCCAGTGAAGTAACATAAACTTGAGAATGGTTCATACCAACTTAATCGAAATTAATATGAAAGCATGAAACTTCCAAACAAGATAGCAAGCACTATTAATATTGCTGTCGACTGAAACAGAATCTCCATGGCCAATGGGTGTTAATGAGTCAAATGTAATATCAGTTTTGATGTACTTGAAGTAAATGGAAACAGACATTAGCAATATCAGAATCAAAAATCAAATGCAGGGACTTGCTCCTGATAGCCTTTCGGTAACTAAGGATGATGGTTGGAAACTCTAAGGTTAGGTATGAGTAACAGTTGTGTTATTTACCTTTATATAGGAATCACTGGGAAAAGGCTCATTTGCATAATCAAAATAGCCACTGATAATATACTCATAATTGGATAAAAATGGATTATGAGATACACTTTAATATGCTTGATTTGATTATTGAATAACGGTTGAACTGTGTGTCACTAAGGGAGATGACCACCTCTCAAAAGATTGCCAAAGTTGGTGTTTCATCAAAATTTTCTTTATTTTCAATAATGATATTATTTGGCCGGCGCCAGAAGATGATTAAATCGCATACGGTTCGCCGGACCGCCACTGTTGGAACGATTTGGATTTTCGATTTGGTTCATCGTACCACCCTGATTCGGTTAACGACTTCCATTTCGGTACACTTCGTAACAATACGTAATACGTGGGTATATGAGTGATTTATGTGACTATGGGCTAGCATGCATCTATGAGGTAAACCAATTTTAAACAACGGGCTAAACCACTTTAATGCTACCAAAATCTTGGTGTTAATCATTTATTCCATTTTCTATTAACTTTCTAAAAACATATCAATTAATGCTATTTCCAGTTTCTATTTTCAGCACTACTCTAAAAGCAATTAAAACTCAGTTAATAGACACTCAAAAATGTACTTTGCCCTAGCAGACGGCTTGCTCTCAGTAGTCAAATTTATCAGCCCCAAAGTGTTGAATTTAGTCATTTTAAAAGAAAATAGAAAAGGAATGTTAAAAACAAGGGAGGGAATACAACATGTAGTAAATGCAAGAATCATCTTCACACAAGAAAGTATAGTGATTACTAATATAGCAACAACCAACCTGAGACTGAACTCGTTTTTTCCGTATAACAGAAAGACTTGATTGACTTGTATGTTGTGAACTCAATCCACTAGAAGCCTCTTTCCTCTGGGTTCCAAGTGAACTAGCTTGAGATTTTCCATCTGCATTCAGGTACTGCATATTACCTGTGAGCATGGGAACTCCTCCATGTGCTTTCCCAGACGCAAACATAAAGTTACTAATGTCTTGATCTATTGATGAAGAGGACCAAGATTTTGCCACCATTAATTCACCACCAGGCGCCTGCATTTTCATCAGATATCTATCACGCGCTCTATATAACTCAATCCTACGTCTCTCCACCAAACTAATGTCCTCTTTGATATACTGGACATCAGTTTGCACCTGGAAAAAACTTTTGATCGGTTAACATGATCAAATATTCATAGGTTTGACAAATCTATTAACTAAAAATAGTTAACACTTGAAAGTGTACATAATTATGTCATGAGACAAACCTCATTAAGTTCGTCAATTTTCTTTTTCCTTAAGCACTGCAGGAAATCGAGAAGATTTTGCATATTTTTCTCAGCCTCTTCCTGCTCCAATTTTCTTTTCTTCTCGGAAAGCGTTGATAATAGTGTATCGAGTTCCTTTACTGACACTTCATAACCCTGTCTAATTATCACAAAGAGTGTCACAATAGCAGTTCTACAAAATGAAGTACACGAGCTTAGATAGACCAGTGAATCCAAATTGTTGCATTTAGGCATTAAACATGTTTTTTCTAGATATTAAAACTCCCGAGTGATAGAAAAAATCACATCCATAATCCATTAACTATTTTCATATAACACTCTATGCTTCTATACTTGCACTGCAATTACACAAAATAGATGAAGCTACATTTGTACTAGTATAGTTGCCTTTATAGATACCATCTATTTGCTCAATATGATTTCAATGCTTATATGTGCAAATAACTTCCATAGGAAATTCAATGCAGATGAATCATATAGTAGTAAAGAAAACAGTAATGACAAGGAGTTCCTTTGTTTCATTAACGAGGCTTTGTCGTTTTGACATCGTGTTATAATAATGCAGATGGAGTGGGAATGAAAAGTAGCGACATTCCTAAAGTGACAATAGTAACATAATTCAGATGTATCTCATTAAAAAACATTTGACAAAGTGATCATACTTCTTACGAAGCACTTACCTGGAGTAATGCTTGGCGAAACTGTTCCAACGGTGAAGCACTTTTCGATACTTGAGAAGCAGAAGTTTTCTTCAAAAGCTACATTTGGTACAGATAAACCTTTAACAATAAGCTGCATTGTGAATTAAAATCTTTCAAGGTACTAATCATGTTGGAATAAAAGGGTCACAAGATATAAGATGATGCAGTTCAACAACTGCCAATTATGTTTGGATTACCAGATTTTAGCAAGCAAAAAGGCAACCAATATAACTAGAACTATGTTCATACATAGTTCTAAATATAACTGAGTTAATAAATCAAGTGGTTATTAGGTGTTGTTATGAACATTTACAACCACACATATTTAACTTAAGCCAAGTACACACACACTTACACTAATAGGCAGGCCTCTAACGAGTCCCAGCTATTCCCAAAATCATCTCTTCATTATTTCAGACACAGCGTATATGGATACACTGTATACCAGTTATATTCAGTGTGACCACTTCATTTGTTTAGTTGTTATCTACTATTATCATTTCTAATCCGCATCTCATCTTTTCTATCATAACTTACGATTATCTATTATAGTTTCTTAGATTATTCACCTACCATACGTGACATACAGCTCGGCATTCACTTTTGAGGCTTCCTTTACCTACACATGTGTGCCTGCACGATTTCCATATAGTATAACACACTATTTAAGGAGTAACATCCCTTCCCTTAAATTTTAATGCCACGTCCAATTAGCGCATCATTAAGATCACCACACCACCTAACAAAATTTATTATGTTCCCATTTGATAGCATCAACTACCTTTTACACTACAAGTAATGATAAATGTGCCAAGCACATAACACCATTCAAAGTTTTATAAATCAACATTTTTTTCTCTTTTATCTTTACCTTCACACGTATCTCAATCTTGTTATTAGACATACTTATTAACACATCAATCAATTTGTTTTACATTAGCTCAAAAAACTTACCATCATCCTTGGTCAACCCTTGCTATACCACAAATCACATCAACTACATAAAAGTAATGCACTCAACTCACACCATAATCAATAGTTGCAATCCAATTTTAGAATAACAAGGTACATTTCACTTTCCCTTATGTTCCCATCTTACTTTTCTTATGTCTCAATAAGCCATGGAAACTTTAAAATTTCTCTCTTATTAACCATTTTGTAAACCGTATACCAACAAATACAGTAAAATCTTGTCAACCAAGATACAACGTGACATCAATTAGCTTCTAAAGCCTTGATATTGAATGAGTATTCTCTATAACACCAATTGCATAGTGTTTACTAAATCCAAGTACATGTCTTACAAAACTTAATTGTATCAAATCATCATCGTAAGCTAACTTATGTCATGTCATACCCAGGTCCACAAAATTTTACCTCAATTGATAGTATATCCAGGTTACAAAATGGTTAAAAAGACAAAATTTAAAAGTTTGACATTAAAAGGAAAAATGTAATTTAAGTTAAATAACTTACAGGCTAGAAACAAAGTACAAATAACAAATCATCAGTACAGTAATTAACCACATAGTACCTGCACACAAATAATTAATGCAGTTGACCAAACTCATACTCCATAAATATAATCAATACAATACAATTCCTTAATTTCATTTTAGGCTTTCTAATCCTTACATAACAAACTCAACATACATGAAACATAAAACCTAACTTAATAACAATATATATATATATAAGCATGAAATAAATTTAAAAAATAAAAATGAACCTTATCAAGGAGGAAATTAGGATAAAGCTGATTAGCAGTGAGTGAAGAAGCACAGCAAGGGCAGTCAGACTTATTATCAAGGTGAGTTATAATACACATATAACAAAAACTATGTCCGCATGACGTCAGAAAAGCGTCTTTTATTATTTGCATACATATCGGACATAATAGCTCTTTATCAATCGGTTCGATTTCGAGAGATTTTTCGGCGGCGGATTCCGGTTCGGAAGAAGCGGTTTTCCGGTGAGGTTTAACTGCCTGAACTATGCCGCCGGTGGATCCGTCTTCCATTGATAAGACGGTGAAAAGAAGATTTTTTTGATCGGTGAAGATTGATTGATTGATTGACTTGTTTTGTTGAAAGGAAAGAAAGAAAGAAAGAAAGGAAGATGAAAGAAGTATGTAGGGCCCAGTGAAATCGAATTTCAGGCCCGTGCTGGGCCACGTGAGTTATCGTATCCTTATTGGTCCATGTCAGCTCCCAAAACAAACGCCTAGCTGTTTTTTCGTTTATCTTTTAAAGTTTTAAACTCTTAATTTTTGTAATCCAAGAAAATCTAACTTGTTGTATGGGTTATTTGATGGAACACATTCATTTTTCTATATTAAGTTGTAAAGTATAAACTATAAACATAGGGGCATAGACACCCGGTTTAACTATCGATACCCCTCAGAAGGGACGAATAAAGTCGAGCAAAATGGACGAATTTCGCCTCATCTGACCTATCACCTTTATATCACATCACTACAGCTTTATGTCTACTTTATCCGACACATCAATGGGCAGAAGGGGGCGAGTTTCGCCCCTTTTGAGTTTTTGTTTGTTTCCTCTTTTCCTTCCTTTATATTCACGGACGTTGAACGCTTTTATATTTTCAAATCGTCATTCATAGTAACGTGATATTTTCTTTCCAAATTTCACCCCTTTTGGGGTGGAGGTGGGGTGTCTATAGACAAATTCTATGGTGTCTATAGCATGCCCTATAAACATATTGATGTGGGACCTATTTATTATATTTGGCAACGTTATATATGTAAGAATCTTATCAGAATACCAGAATTAATCAATTCTTATTGATTGAACTATTACAAACCAACAGAAATACTATTATTATTATTATTGAATGTAGATCATTACAATATTAAGAATCAAAGAAATCTAAGCATCAAGATGATGAATAGATAGATACATAAATCATATGAATATATGAGAGAAAAGTCAGATAAGAAATTTTGAGAATTAATCGAATCCCTAATCTCATCAATATGAGATATATATACAAAGAAGTTTAAGCAAGTCTTCAGAATGCCCCTTCTTCTTTCTTTCTTTTCATAGCAGCCCCTCTATTTTGGTTGACTTGAACTTGACCACTATTTGTCACTTGTATTATCACCATCAGTCATTTAAACCCAACCTACACTACAACCAAGACAAGTTAGAACAAAGCAATAGAAAGTTAAACTTGTTATCTTAACAATATGCATTGCACAAATAATAGTACAAAATTGCATAAAAAAGTGATATAGTAATATTACATCTCATTAAACTTTAGAGAGTTGTATGCATTACTGATGCTCTAACAAACAATAAATGAGGGTTTTCATGTTAAATGGTGGGTGACTTATTGTGAGGAATATAAAAGCATGTTCGACTATTAGGTTAGTTGATTGACGAAAATGTAATTGTATACAAAACCAGTATTCAAGTGATATGGTGAGTAATCATGGTTTAATGGTTTTAATGATTTTTCTGAATATTTTTGGAAGTTATATAAGAAGCTTGACGGTGGTGTAAAAGAAAGAAGTAATGTGACGTGTTGTTATGTTCTAGTAGATAGATATAGGTTGGTGATAACTCGAGCTTTCTTTAGTAGTGTTGGATGGTGGGTAAATGATTTATACAATAGTATAAGTGATTACAATAAATAACGGATGTATAAAAAAATTACGAGTAAAATATGCAATTTTTGTGTGAAACTTCCTCAAATAGGAAAGTGTCATCATTGCTCGCTCAAGTTTTTGTAGTTGCAATATAAGGTAAAGAATTTCTTACTTAAAGTTTATTTTCAATTTCTTTATCATAATTGATGGCATGTGGCTCCGTAAAAGTTAATGACAATCATGATTTTTTTACTAGATTATGTAAATAGTTTACTATCTTTCTAAGAGACATGGTAAGGGCGTTGGCTATGTATGCGGTATGCACCGCGGTATTCCCTCATACCACGCGGGAACACCGCCGCCATCAATGTGGTATGGGGTGTGGTATGAGATTTGCAGTATACATTACCGTGCGAGAGATGGGAGAGAGATACTTAGGCATTTACTGTTTTTGGTTTGTTTGTGGGTTTGGTATTTTGTTTGTTTGTAAGTTTATTTATTTGTTTAATTGTAGTGTGGTATGGATTGTAGTGTGGTATGTCATTACCAATGAAATAAGGGAGTGTGTTATGAAAAAATAAGGGAATGAAGTGGCATAAGAAAATTGGTTGGAAAGTGTGGTATGGATTGTAGTGCTACAATCCATTGCCAACCCCCTAATGGGTATCACAACCACACAAAAAGTTTGTTACATCAACAACCACTCACCCAGCAACCACATAACATCTGTAATAATCATACTGAAAATTAGAACAATACTCCACAGGGTACTCCAGTATACAAACATAATGTTCGATATATAGAAGAAGCAAAACAACTCATAATCAAAACATGGTTGTGCCCACCCAGGTGGGTGTAATGGTTAACGCCAACCACATCACCATGGTTGGCTCACCACACCATCACATCCATACCATCATGCCGTTCTTATTGTACATATTATGAGATGTTACTATTTTAGGGGCAACTAATTTATTATGGCCTTGTGGATCATGTAAGTAAACTTATTTAATTAATTTTTGGTAAAACATTCGTACTCGTTAAGTCGTTATAGTTATGATAAATGATGGTATTATGAGCGTAAATGTATAATCAATCATGATAATGTGGCATTAATGATGCAAAATGATTGGGACCATGATATAAACAATATGGCCCATATATATATATATATACCTTCAAGCAAAATACACCAAAAGTAATTACATTTGGGATAAAATGGTATAGGCCCAAGATGTTATCTGCTTTTAGTCCCTAGCTAGGTGAGGGGATATGAATTCTAGAATATTAACGCGAGGGTATGGCTCGGAACACGATGGGAAGGATAGGGTTGTCGAGGGCAAACACTGAAGAGATTACTCACTCGACTGATTGCTTCATGAATATATATATATATATATGTGTGTGTGTGTGTAATAGACGTATATAAAAAATATACTGCTGAATTCATCCAAACTAGGTGTATGTAAATCATTACTTGCCTCGTATAATATAGGGACTAAAAATGAGAACACCAAGTTGATTGCTTTTTGCCTTGGAGTTCATTGTATTGTAGTAAGTAAAGTATAAAAGAAGGGGAAATCATCGGAACTATTGTTGTTCTGATCTTTCGAACTGCAGCCACACATTCAGGGGTGATTATTTATTCCATCACGTGAAGAAGATGGAGAAGATGGATGTGAGAGGAGCAGTATAGTACTGTTGTTCGGATGATTTTCCCATAAAATAAATATCAAAGATGGAGTATTAATTTTTTAGCAAGAAACACAACTCAAAGTTTCAACCAACCAGTCCTGACAAATGAAGCAAGAGATTAGGTTACAACATGGAGTCTGCAACATAGATGCAAATAATTACCAACCAACCACACCCACAACTACATTTCAAAGCCTTCAAGTTATGACCCAATAACAAAATTAAAGCAGATTTCAAACAAATTTAAAATTTGCTACAACATGAATATGAATAAAACTCAGTGACTTTTAAGAGAATTCATATTAGATCTTACCCTTTAATTAAAATAATGAAAAAATTAACGAAATCCCAAATCCTGATAAAAAGACCATAATCTTAAAATAAATGATGAGAGTTTTTAATACACCTCCTGCTTGACCTATCTTATGAATGGTTTAGTGCTTGTTGGTGGAACCTTGCACTCCTAGCTTGTTCCTAAATCCTAGGTTCACATCTTCAAAGCCACAAGTTATCATGATGAGAAAACAATCAATCCATGTATAATTGTATATACATGGGTTTCTTCGATTACTTGGTAATTTGGTGGACGTTCCGCCCGTTTCTATAAGGGTGGGAGGAGTCATCACTCTCATCCCTCCAACCCTCCCAATATTATCCAATCAAATTTCTCCACCTCATTTCAACCCTCCAACCCTCCATTCAACCTTTTTTACTGGCGCC
>JAOEHQ010046882.1:0-11218 GCA_025447715.1 Asclepias incarnata
AAACATGATACGGGACTATGTGAGCTTTGCGGGAAAGTAATAACGAGAGAAAATATGATGAAATTGAAAAGCAAAGCAAAGCAATGTCAAGGAAAGTAAACAGGCATGTTTAATAAGTACTGTCTTTAAAACATAAGTACTTCAATAAGCCGGACTTGATTTCACCTTTAAAGTAGATTTTTTTTTTTATCAAAGTTATAAAAAATGTTGTAAACTATACTATTGATTTATTTTATTTTTGCTACAATTGATCAATATTTGAATAATGGATACTTCAAAACTCATTGTTTCTATGACCTTTCATACTGACCAGGAACATATATAGAGTTTTAGACATTCATTTAGACATTGACGTGAATGATGTTGGAAGATAACAAGGAGTTGCAGTAAATTACATCTTATAACTTTCGGAAAACAGTGTATGACATTGTTGCAGGTGGCTGAAAAATCAACGGGGGCGTCCAAAATCTCCGCTATATATTCTTCTGAGTTCTGCGTATGCTTTACTTTACACGTACGCTGCTTTTTCACCCTTCACTTCTCTCGCATATTTGCCACATTTCCGACACTAACCGACCTATCTCTTCGCTTCTGGCCTCCGTTTGTCATACGCTGAGTAAAAACACAAAGTCGCCATATCTATATCTAATCCCAGTCGAATCATCAGGTTTTATATTCCCCTTTTTTCCTCTTTTCTTTCTCAGAGTGCTTCTCCTATAAATTGATGCTTGGCAATTGATAATTTCGCTGGTTAGAAATTTTGACCTAATCGACGATGATTGATTACGATTGGTGGTTATAGACGGTGGAAGCGGTGTCATCTTCGCCTACCGGACAAGAACCGGAGGTCTGGGTTTTTCTAATGAAATTTCTATTATCAAAGTTTTCCCAATGATATATATATGTATGTATCAGATATACGCTCCATCAAGGAAAAATGGGTAAACTTTTCCCTTTTTTTATTTTTTAATATATCATCATACAAAGTGTATGTAAGCTTAGTTTTCAATGTTTCGTATGTGGTTGCTATGATGTCTTTGTCATACTATTTAATCTGCTTTGATGTCTTTGTCATGATATCTAATCTTCATTTTGGGTTTCTATATAGTTGTTGATCAAAGTCCTTTATTCCAAGTTTCGAATGTGGCAATCTGTTTGGAAAATTTACTTGCAGTTCTGGAGTATCCTGTCGCACCTGGCAATGGTAGCATTGATGAACTTCAAACACATACATTTTTTGTAATAGTGAAACTAAACTAATCGTTCTCGGATCTTAGCTCATTATCTATTCTTTTATGTTGATTATGTACATCATGCATTGGATTATGTATCTGTATGTAGTCACTTAAGTCCACTGGTTCTTTACATGAAGCTATGTCAAATGGATAAATTGATCTACCTTTTGGTTATCCTCAACGACCGCTATTGACTACTAGAACAATTGAGCTGGTTTGTATTCTGTTCTCTTAACAACTGTATATAAGACTTTATATGTCTGCGATCTTATTGCGTAAATAGAAAGTTCTCATTGTTTGCAGGTTGGGTTTGATAAGCTTGGAGCTGAGCAAAATGCAACTGTTGCAGTTATGAGTTATAGTGGTTTTGACATTGAGGATGCTATAGTCATGAATAAATCATCGCTAGACCGTGGTTTCAGTCGTTGTATTGTAATGAAAAAGTACTTGCCAGATAAGCAGTGTTTAAATAGTCTTTTAGCTGCTACTTTAAGTTGTTGGTCTTATTACTCCCTTTGTTGTTTTGGTTGCCTACCCACCACCTGATGTTGCACCGTTCATGTCTGATGAGGTAAAACTTTTTTAATTTTTAAAAATACGTGTTAAAGGATCTTTGTAATTTGTTTATATACTAACGTACCTAATTTCTATAGTTTTTTATACAGCAGATTTCGTGTCCTCCCTGAACCTATGATATTTGCATCCGGATTCATGAGTTTCTTTTCTATTATTGCGAGATTGTTCATGGTATCTTTTAGCTACTCCTTGCTACTTAATATACATTTTCACAATTAACTTGATCATGAAACAAAGGCCAAGCACCAAAAGGTGAATCTGGCCTCAATTCTTAATTATTGAATTGTTTTTTTGTTCCTTAATTTGGGCCTTTTTACTCATCAATTGGTTTAGTCTGTTAGATTTACATGCAGTAGCACAATCAAAGATATAAGCAAACCTAAGGAATGGTATCAAATCACTTACACACTCTGCTACATGAAGCTAAAAGACGGTTACCCAATACTTGAATGCTGGCTCCACGGTCTCCAACCAAATCCCAATCACAGGTAACATATCATCTTTAACTTACATTTTCAAAATACGGGCTCACAGACGCCTTTGTTATCTAGATCTAAAGAGATAGTTTCAAAGGAACCATTGCAAATGACTCAGCAACTTTTACTTTTTTCTCTCCTGGTGATGACATGCGCACTCATGTCAAGTACGACAAGTTGATTAAAGAACTTGAAAATCCGACTCCTTTTGAGCTTCCAGCAGTTTTCAAATTGAAAGGAAAAACACTCATCTTCCAATTTATGTTAAGGCTCATCCAGAAAGTGCTATCTTAATATACCTTCTTTACGGCTACACATCATTCTTTATTAAAAAAGTGATACTTCCGACTCCGCGCAACGCGCGGGTTCAAATACTAGTTGATATACATTTGCATTTGAGATAGTCGTTGATATCATCTGTTGTAGCATAACACATTGTTGCAGTAGATATTTAAGTACAATTAGTTAGGAATACTGATCATAGATATTGATTTATCAATGATTAAGAAATATTTCTGTTTGTTCACGCACATGAACACATACTATTAATTCACTCGCACATAAAGACATGTATATGCCACGACAGTCGCCCAACATTAGGTTTAACGGCTAAATTCGCACCTAGCTACATCAACAAGTGACAAAAACCTAACTTTATCTTTCAGTAATGGGACACATTGGTAGTGCAGTAACAACAATTTTTCATTTTAAAGATCAAGTCACTGTTTTTAAACCCAATGCAACATGTGCTTTATTCAACAGGTATAGTGTTGAATAACGTGGTGGTGTCGTGGTATATTGTTTTCCATGCTCTCATTACTGGAAAGGCCGGGAATTAGTTCGTTTCAATCAAAATGAGTGCTTTAATCAACAAAAACCAAATACTACATTTGGAAAAAGCAAAACCATTAACTATCAGACTAACATTAAAGCTTGATAGCCTCCAAGTAAGGCAACATAAGAGCAAGTTACAGAAAAATAATGACCACAAAATCTCAACAAGTATCCAATTTTGCTGGTTCCACGGATCTTACACTTTTGATGAGTACCAGATTCATGTAGTGAATTTTTCCACGTAATGACGTAAATCAACTTTAGGTCCCTGGTTAACAAAAGCAGCCTCATCATTGACACAATTATGTTTGAATTGGTCCATGTCAGTTTCCATTGTCCTTGTTCATGATTTAAGATATAATCCATTTAAACATGAAATTTTTTTGTAAAGTAGTAGTACTAAATATCGATATAAAGTTTCTTCTCTGGCAGATGAAAAAGGTTTGAATATTAAATAGCATCATGTAGCAAGAGCCTTGAAATATTAAGCTAATCCTCAAAATAGAAAATGTAGTCATATAATCTTGTTGTAATGATACAAATACCTAATCAGATTAAGAAACTAAAGATTGATTTCATCGCCTCTGATTTGAAGGGTACCTGTGTAGATTTAGGAAGAAAAACCTCACAAATTGCAAGGATTTCTGGCATATAGCAGTCTTAGCTCCCAGCAACTGGTGCTACTGTTGCTGGTTTTGCATCCTCGGCCTTCTCATGTTCTTTGTTCAGCATCTGAAAATAAATAGATAAATAAGCATCTTGATTTTCAAATCAATTATTCAAACTTGATTTTGTTTTCAAAATCTAAGCTTTCTTTTGTTCTTTGAGAAGGACGCTTACCTTGTTATTGATCAAGTTGTGAAGAGCAATCACACTTCTGATCATAGAAGAAAGGTAGATAACAAGCATCTGATCATTTGTTTTCACTACAAAATAGACATGCAAGGAAAAAGGCTAAGTACAACTGTACAAAGCAAAAAAGCAAAGCAAAATTATTTGGTTCCCGCTAGTATGATGCATATACCTGCAAATGCCTTAATCAAATCGGCCACATTCAAATTTGGTAGAAGGTTGAACACATCCTGCGATTTAAGAGTGAAATGCCGTGAAATGCATATTAAAAAGACCTAAAATATCATTTGCTAGTAACTGAATGGCCCAAGGCAACGCATTATTTAGGACATTGCCATGAAACTCCTACTAAGAACGAAGTGTAAAGGACATCCTACAATAGTACAATGTAACAATGAATATCCGATGTGTGGTGTGCATGCATAACTATGAGAAAAGTAACAGTGCATGAATACCATACCTGTAGGTGGTACAAAATTTCGTGGTTTAACGGAAGCTTTCCATCTATGACAAGGTCCAGATATCCACGTATCTCCTTCAGTCGTGCATCTAGACCCTTCAACGCTGCCAGTTTTCCAGTGACCTGCCCAAGGAAAAGAAAACTGATCTTAACCAAATATCAATTGCAGAAAACATAATCACAGTAGGCATAATCACAGTAGGACAGTAGCTTTGCTTGCAAGAATTGTAGCTGAAACTGGTGCTACAGTTATAAAATCAGATTCTATAACCAAAACAGAGAGAAATGAACTTTGAGAAAATCAAAACTTAGTTATCAGTCTGTTAATTGAAAAACTAAAGTAAGGAAAAAAGTAAACCTCTGTTGCAAGGGTACTGATGGTTGTATCCTTCACATCCCTCAGCAAGTGCTCCACTCCTATGGAAAGAGAATTGCAAACATCAAGTATCGAGTGTTAAACATGATAAGGCACGTATGCATCTCAGTTGTTCTTTCGGTTGGTGGAGAAAGAGATGGTATATATGTAAGTATAATAAAACCTATCAAGTTTACCAATTTCTTCCACTTCATGAGCAGCAATTTCTGAGGGCACATGAACAAAAACCATCTGGCTTTTCTGTGTACCATTCTGCAAGGAAGCCGGTAATTGTTTACTAAAGCAGCTGAATAAATTATGTAACTAAATAAAAAATCTGACAAGATGGCCGCTTTTTGATATGAAAGCAGGTAATAGCTTAATTCATAGACAAAATAAAAGAACCTGAATTTGATCTTACCTCCTTAACCTCTTCAATGGCATAGTACGCTTTGGTTGGAATTCCCAATTCCTTGGGTTGGACATCTATTATCACCAACACTGGGTTTGGAACATAGCTGCAAAGACAACTTCCTCGGTAAAGATACAACATATGTTTACAGAAACAGAAGATGATTAACTCACACTGCCATATAATCAAGGCCATGTGATGAACAAGTGTCGCATGCAAGCATATCCAAAAGATTAAAGAGCGCATATATATAGTAAAGAAAACCATATTGTGGAATGATCCAGCCTCAAATAAGAAATGAAACATTGAATGTGGTACAAAACCGAATGCTTACTCGTTGAATAAACCATGAACATCAAGATCATTCTCCCTTAGCTTTGGGCCAGTGCTATACCATCCTACCACATGCTCCTTAGCTGCAACGAACATTATATGTTTAAGAAAAAAAATTAACACGATAAACTTGATGAGCAAGTGGAAAAGAAACAAATACGGGTTATTAGTCTTCAACTAAAATGGAAAATTACCATTGATTCTCTTGAACATGGAGAACATGGCCTCATGATAGTTGTGATCAAGAAACCAAATGCTGGGATCCCTGTCATCTTCCTCAAAAGGCACTACAAAAGGGTACCCATCCATTTAGTTATATTTAACTTGAGAGCGCATAGTAGAAGTTTAACTGTTGTTTCACAAATAGAGTTTTTAACGTATTTTTCATACTAAACCTTGACAATAGTACAGGAATGAGTTTCAATCAGGGTAAGAAGTATCAAGGGATAAAGATAAGATAAATAATGCTTAGAATATAAATAGTATTAAGTTTTCATGAAAATATGTTGCACCCTCTAATCGTCCTCGTTAAATACTCATGCATGTTGTGGACCGGAACTTATACTTAAACACAGTGTTTTGGAACCTAAATTATTGGGACTCCATAAGTACACTTGCTGGTGAGGTCGATAACCCAAGAAGAACCCTCCCGAAAGCCTTGTTCTATTCATTGATCCTAGTCGTTTCAGGCTACTTTTTCCCTCTTTTAACGGGCACCGGTGCAGTCCCTCTGCACCGTGACCAATGGACTGATGGGTATTTCTCAGATGTCGCTAAACTGGTTGGAGGTGCATGGCTGAGATGGTGGATACAGGAGGTGCTGCCATGTCAAACATGGGAATGTTTGTCACGGAAATGAGTAGTGACTCATTCCAACTCCTTGGTATGGCTGAAAGGGGTATGATCCCTGAGTTTTTCGCTAAGAGGTCTCGCCACGGGACTCCTTCAAATGGGATATTATTCTCGGCTTCTGGTCTAATCTTGCTTTCATGGTTAAGTTTTCAAAAGATTGTGGCTGCTGAAAACTTTTTATACTGTTGTGGAATGATTTTGGAGTTCATAGCTTTTGTAAGGATAAGAATGAAGTACCCTACTGCATCTAGGCCTTATATGATACCCGTGGGTACAGTTGGATCGGTTCTGTTGTGTATTCCTCCAACGATACTGATTTGTGTCATGATGGCTCTTTCTTCACTCACAGTCATGGTCGTTAGTGTTACTGCTATAATTATCGGGCTAGTGTAGCAGTCTTTTCTTAAGTATACTGAGAAGAAAAGATGAATCAAATTCTCAGCTAGTGCTGATCTTCCCGGCCGAATCTGTAGTCTATTAGTAACATGAAGTTGGTGTTGATGTGGGTGTGTTTTCAAGTGGATGCTTAGTTATGGGTTTGGTGTGATAGTAGGTTGTCGGTGGTTTGCAGGTGGTTTTTCTTTAGTATTACTGTGGCTTTTTGTAACGGAAAAGCTTTTCTAATATGGGGTTGTTTTCAACATGTTCTTTTACTCGGTTGGAAACTACTGATAGTCATTACACAACACCTGGTTACGGGTTAGCTAAGTTGTATTCTAGATATGAATGTGGTGATATGAGAAGAGAAAAGAAAAAGGGTTGACATCTTAAGTTCTCTACTGCATGAATCATATGTATAGTACAATTATTATGTAGTATTGTCCCTTTTTTTCTTTCTATATCATTTATCCACTATAATATGCTAGTTAACCAATGAAATATTTTTACTTGTAAGGGAACATTTAATATGAAACAATTCAAAATGGAAATGTGAACATTTAAAATAAGACGGAGAGAGTAATTTATTGGATTTTAGACCACAGTACCACCAACTCAAAGCACCATTACAACCACATAACAGGGGTGCACATCTAGTTGTTTTATCAATAAGTGATGGCAGTCTGTTCTTGTGACTGCTCTTTACCAATACGCAGGCACGCAGCTGAGTGATATAGCATAGGGATATAGTTCTTTTGTCACTAAAACATAACTTGGCCATCTTCTTCTAGAAAAGTGCTCTGCGTAATAACCGACGGTGGTGTTCGGTTTGTAGCATGGAATGGCCGTGCATATAGAAGCTAGTACTAGAAGAGAAAGGATTAGATTATTTCTCCCTACACATAACCCTAAAACCCAGCCCTTTGGCTAGAATTAAAGAGGCACTTATGTTATGGCATTTCTCAAAAAGCAAACCCTTATAATCTCTCATCCACATTTCCTCGTGCAGAAGACCCACATACCTAGCTATAATTACCACAACAAACAGCGGATGATCCACAGATACTAACATATATGACGGGGAAAGCCAAATCTAGCTCATCTGCAAATGCCTCTCACACTAAAAGTAGACACTATACTGGAAGTCTCACACACCACCACATCAGCATCACATCCCTCACACTCAAATCCAGTAATTTTCAATGTATGGTTACACACCCTTCACACCAATCTCCAGGAATCACAGACTTCAAACCAAACTCCAAGGTATCAAACCCTTCACACTAAAACCCACTAAAAAAATATTAAAAGCGGACCGCCACCTCTTCCCCAACTCTCACGCGGTCACGCCAGTTACCCCCTTCCTCTTTACACCGCTTTCCTCACACAGCCACCTGGCTTACACGCTTTCTCCCACTCTCCTCACACAACCATACTGTTTATCTTAAACATTCACAGATACACTCCAATGCTCGCAGTGTAAAGATTCAACGTAATCAAGTAATAAAACAACCTAACACCTTCCAAAACTTTCACAATTTATCTTAAACAGATACCGAATACCACGTGTCAATTCATTTATAATAAATCAATTCACCAGATCCAGTTTCTACTACTTCACCTGTAACCCTAATCTAAGTTGTCAAATATATCTATAACTACTAACTGTATAATCAAACAATGTTCTAATTCTAGTATTCAGATTTAAAATAAACCTCCAAATATATATAAACAATTAAAAATAGAAATAGACTACCTGCGTAGCTGTTGGTGACGTCAACAGTGCCTTTGAAAGAGGAACCAAGAAGAACACCAACGACACGCTTGCGAGTGTCTTTAGCGACACGATAATAGTTATCGACGATGCTAAGGAGTACTAACGGATGCACCACCACTTTCTCGATCGGCCTTGCTGATAACTGCTGTGATTTTATCACATCCATCTTTCTTTCTTTTTTCTTGTTTTGTTAATTTTATATACACTAGTGGGTATAATAGTCGCAAAACTCGGCCGATATAGCCGATTAATCGGAATCCAGATCGGGATCGGCACCTCAACGATTCAAGTCAGGCTGGATCGGTCAACGGTCAAACTCCGGCCAATCCGTTCCAAGATATGATGTTCCCGGCCAAAAATACGGCGATTTGAAGTCAAACCCGGTGATTTTCTTTAAGATAATGAATGAAAAAAAAAGAAACTAGAGAAGAGATAGAGAAGAAAGAAGGGGCGGCTAGGAAATCTTCTAGAACACGCCTCGTTCATTTATTAAAAAAGCCCAATTTTTTTGTTCTTCGGACTAGATAAAAGCCCAACACACAATATTTTATTTTAAAAAAAAAACCCAACTCATTTTATATTATTATTAGTAGTATTTCATTATAAAAAGGTTTTTATTTTTATTTATTTGCATTTATATTATAATAGGTTATATAAATTTATAAAATTTAATATTTTTATATAATAAATTTGGTATGTTTTTTTATTTATGTTTATAGTCTATTTTTAGTCATATAATTTCAAAAACTATTTTTTTATTTATAAAAAACCCAATCCGATTTTTCTCTCGATCCGACCCGAGTCTTCAAAAAATCATGACTCCCCCTTGCTGATCCAATCCTGAATCCTGAGTTTTCCAACCTTGGTGTATATGCCCGTGATGCAGGGCTTTAATTATCGTGTTTTGGTTTTTTGTTGATGTGATTCCAAAAACGAGAAAAAAAGTTAAAAAAGAAAACCAACAGAAAAGTTAAATACAACATCAAAACCAATCAATCATAGATATGCTTGTTCAAAAGTCACCATAAGTTGATACAAAAGATTACATAGTTTTTACAAAGAAATATATATTTATTTAAAAGTAGTACCACAACCACGCTTAAAAGATTGTCATAGCAATTGTATGTATTTATTTTGAGCAAGAAAACGAAAAATCAAAAACAAATAAAAATCAAAGAAAACAAAAACACAAAACTTGCAACTTGTCAATTTGTAAGTGGGTAAAAATAAAATACAAAAAAAATATTATAAAAAAACAACACCGCAACCACTGACCACTCTATCGTAGACATATATATATATATATATATATATTTATTATGCGGACAGAAAACCGAAAATGACAAAATCAAAACAAATTAATAAAAAAACAAAAATCTCCAAAAAAAATATAAATTACTTGAATAATCATAAACCCAAAATTATTTCGCAAAAGAAATAAAATGCACTAAAAGCAACAAAAAAAAAATCCAAAAAAAATTATTTACGTATACTTGTCGTTTGTATTTGTGCAGGCTATCATTTTTATGTCCTTTTTCTATTTTCATTTGTTAAGAAACATTTATAATTGAAATACTTTGTGTCGTTTATTTTTCCTTGTTGATGTAATACTATACTAGTGGCGGAAACGTGATAAGCTGCCGAAATGACATTGTATATGGATTTTACACAAAGAAACTACATGATTTTTATATAAGAACATAATTTATACAACTAATCAATTTACATCAAAGAAATCCCTTAAACATGATAGCTTTCGAGACATCATGTCCGAGTCTATAGAACTAAAATCCATCAATTTCTCCTTAAGTCCAACTATGATATTCCAACTCTAAACCTTTAAGCAGTCCCTGATGATACCTGGAAAGATACTCGAAAAAATCAACGCTAGGTTGATGAGTTTGTAGGTTTAAATAAGAACAAGTTAAGTCACGACGTAGTTCGATGTATCCGTGAGTATTATGTTGATGAGCAATAAAAGTCCCACAAAATAAGGCGTTCCACTCAGAAATTTTGCACTAGTCACAGGAGTGCAACACAAAAGACCCACACAGAAGTTTCACTCAGAAGTACCACACAGATTAGATAAACACAAAATAAGATCTACACAAATAGGTACAAGATAACATCTAAATAAATTCAAGATAACACTCTGGTAGTACAAAAGCTAACCCATCCCTAGATACAAGATAACTTATTCATGGATACAAGATAACCTGTCCATAAATACAAGATAACCCATTCATAGATACAAGATAACCTATCCACAAATACAAGATAACCTATTCATAGATACAAGATAACCTGTCCATAGATACAAGATAACCCATTCATAGATACAAGATAACCCGTCCATACATACAAGATAACAGCTAGTTAATTGAAGGTAACCCATAGATAAGTATGTAAAATAAACGAAAGCTTTTGTGTACGGCGTAAGAACGCTAACGAAACAGTTTTTGAGTATCTTTCCACCCTAAAAATACATAGAAAAGGGGCTACGAAACTCACTTGATGAGCAACAGATAACTCTAGATTAGGGCTGCAACCGAGCCGAGCCGAGCCGAGCCGAGCTCGATCTCGACAGGGCTCGAGCTCGGATCGAAAAAATCTGAGGAGGCTCGAGCTCGGCTCGATAGCTCGACGAGCTTTTAGTATGCAGGCTCGAGCTCGGCTCG